>CAAKHB010004567.1:110513-131072 GCA_901007665.1 Aeoliscus strigatus
AGACGAATCATAGTGAATGAACAAATGTTTCAGAGATATTTGGACAAAATATTGTCAGATGACTGAATGAAAGAGCGGACCAACCTGTCAATGTAATAACCCAGGATGGGGCTGCTGCCCTCCACAGCTGGCTGCTTCCAGGTTACGACCACATAGTCTTTGTTGGCATCATGACAGCGCACATCCAGGGGGGCCACGGGAACCCCCTCCACCTCAACTTCGGCATCTTGGCATGGCAAGACACACACACACACACACACACACACACACACACACACACACTTGTGAGTCGTGCTGTTTCTATATTGAGTTGGTTTCCATTACATACTCTGGATCCATTTTCTGACCTATTAATACATGTACAGTGAAAGTGTGTGTGTGTGTGTGTGTGTGTCAGCGCTGGAGCGACATTGTCAAAGATTACTTTGTCGTCAACCTACACTGGTGAAAGTACAGGTTGCTCATTCAGAGACCATCATGTGCATAAACCTGCTGATTTGGAGTTCAAACAGAAACCCGGCTGTGGGTATTTCTCTTGCATGCAGATAAATTTAGAAGCAACATTCCAGAGCGGACACCAGACCCCCTCCCTTCCCCCCAAGAGAACGTCACCGTCGCTTAAAGGTCACACCTCTCTACCTTATCTGTATGCGCTAACATTCTTCTTAACTCAAAATTGAAGCCTTATTTGAATTGTGTCAACTCCATGAAATAAACCTCCACAGTTTCAATACTTCAATACTCTTACTTACCTCTGACAAACACATAAGCAGAGTAGGTATCAAAGCCAGACTTGGTGTTGATGCGCATAGTGTACATCCCCTCATCTTCCTTGTTGAGGTGGATCAGAGTGAGTGTGGCACGCTGGCCGGACCAGTGGGTGTGCACCCATTTAGAGGGCTTCAGGGGCACCGCTGGTGGCGAGGGGAAGAACAGTGGTGCAACTGGTTGGGTACAAAATATTCCAAACGTGAAAATGAAACGTGGTTTTGGCGAATCATGTGCTTACAGTCTCTGTACCAAACAACTTCCGGCTGGTATTTCTTCACAGTGGGATAAACAATGACGGTGCAACCCAGACTCAGTGTTTCGCCCTCAGTACCAAAGGCCACTTCAAACTTGTCCAGGATGGTCGTTTCAAAGGTAACGCCATGTTCAGAGCAGAAACCATCTGCGGAGATGAAACATACAGTACTATTGAAGTAAAAATAATGGATCAGTCTTAGACAGCGATTTTCTACACATCCAACGATTATTTACAGTGAATATATTATTCATTCACATCACGTTCACACAACTAGGATGCAGTGGGATTCAACCCTCTGGTTACTGGACGACCCACTCAACCTCCTGAGCTCGTACAGATGAACGACACAATAACACAGCAATACAATATGCTTGGCCCAACTGCAGTCCACATTTCTGGCTCTCACGTGGCTCATAGTAAGCCTTGTTCTGGCATTGGTTCAGACTGAGGGTGTCTGCTCACATCTGACCCAAGTCCCATTCGGGCCACAACCGGTGAGATAACAGCTGTGTCTCAGATCAGGCCCAATGTTTGTGCGTTCTGAGATGAGAGCAGTGAACTAATCAAGAATCAACACAATGGTCTTTGTCCCACTGAGCGTTACCGCAGAGACCGAGGACTGTGACGTACACTTAAAGCGGCTTTGCCTCACTCATCTGAAATCATCGGTGTGACTCACGTGGTTTCGGATCCAGCGGACCTGCTTCCTCGCCGTCCTGGAACCCTGAAGACAAAGGCATTGTGACTTTGTTGTAACTTTAGTTCTCTAATACACACTAACCCTATTGACGTAGTAACTTTTATCTTTAAGTACTGTTACAGGACCATGTTGATGGTGTGAACGTGTACTTGCGCCTCTAGACGTAAGAGTGACCAACAAACTGAGTGAAGACCTACTTTTGACGACGATCGTAGCCACAGAAGACATTTCCCCTTTGACATTGAGAGCAGAGACGCGGTACTGAGCGGTGTCCATGAAAGTGCAGCTGAAAAAGAATCATGACCGCAATGAACGACTCATTTGAATTTACATTCAGCAGGCAGTATTTTCCATTGGTGAAATGTGTATTTGTGGTGCGTTTCATTCAGTTTCATGAAGCCATGCAGTGGGAGGTGGATGATTACCTACTTCTTGATCTCCAGGGAGTGCATGTTGTAATTGCTCTCGGCTGTGTACTTGTCAGCGTGGGCCTTGGCGTCAATCAGCACATTGTTTTTGTACCTTGACAACAACAGAGGGACAGCTGGTTTATGTTTACGGGTCCACAAATGGACAAGGCAGACGGCAAGATCTTCAGATGTTCACATGCGTTTATGACCTCCTTCAGCCTGAGATGGGGACCAGTGACCTTGGACTCCACTCACCAGGCGATCCTGGGTTTGGGCCACCCAGCCGCTGTGCAATGCAGCTTGACAGTCTTGCCTTCCCACACCGTCTGTCCGCGTGGCTTGACAATAAACTCTGGCGGGTGTGTCAGACTGTCTGGGTTCATTTTCTTGCGGAACTCCGCCCACTCATCCATCTGTCACCGTAGAGTGAACCCACATCAGGACATTAAATATTTGCAGGAGTGATTTGGTAAGGAATGACAAAGGATTTACCGTTTTGCTCATTTCCACGCGCTGGGCGGACTCACGGATTGTCGTCGTCCTGGTTTTCTTCTCGACTTTCACGTCCAGGGCCTCCCTGGCCTCTCTGACGAACAAGTTCCTCATGGCCACATAATTAATGCCTTCCTCAGTCACCTCCTCTTCACGGGCCTCCATCAGACCTCGAACCACATCATGACTACAACACATCCAATGTCTGATTCAGTGTTCTGCATTGATTATCATCAGTGGTCCATGTGAAGTCTCCTCACTCACTTGGCTCTGAATACGGGAACAACATAGCCAATAACTTCTTTGTCGGTGTCCATTGCCAGGTAGGTGCGTTTGGCTCTCTTGGGTAGTGGGCTCAGTTTAACCACCTCCTGCCCTTTCTCTGACTTCACAGAGGTCTTCTTCAGGCTTGAAGGCAACAACACATACATCACTTACATCGCAATCCTTTGAAATCATGCACACGGGAAGTGGGTGTATACTTTGATCTAAAGCCAAATATTATGTGTGTGCCATATTTTATTTTCTAAAATCACACATACATTCTTCTACCTGGTGCCCATTCCAGAAAGCAGGTTTAGTGAAAACCTTGAGTTCTGAATTCTGAAACAGGCCCCAGTTGTGCACATTGTATTCATTGTAAAAGGTCACTTGAATGAAAAATACATTTCGCTGTACATACTGTATATAGTGTGAGCAATCAAAGGGCGGGTAACAATATAAATAGATTTTCAGCACATCTCTACATGTCTGGGTTCATTCACTGCTAGATAACTGAATTTTCTTCAGAAGGGCGAAGTAGTTTGAAATGAACCGTGTAATAATTCCAACATGAAATATGTCACTCACTGCATCTGTAAAACTTTTAATTCATGTGCTGGTTACGTAAAACACCTCCTTAATGGAAGACTGAGTGTACCCTGACTCATCACACCTCCCAGTCCTTATCAGTCATTGTCAGGTTCGGTTTATAGAAGGAAGTAGAGGAGTTAAAACTTTCATTTTCATCATCTCTCCACTTGGCCTGGAAACAGCAGCAGCAAAACGTGACTTTGATAATTCAGCAGGATCAAGATGGTGAAAGTTCTGAATGCATATCTGAGAGTGATGCTTACAGTCAAAAAGTTATTTTTTGCTGCTGACTCACCAAAGGAAATCTTTTGATTCAGAGTGTGAGAAAGTAAAAGAAAAAGTTTTAGTGCTGATAAAATGCATCCCTACTCTGTGACGTTTGTGTCAATGACATTATTTTAGATTCATTTTTACACTGTTTTAAAGGGATTGTCTTTTTCTTGAGTTGAATTAATGCTTTGTTTTGTGCATTTGTATATATATATATTTTTTTTAATTAGCAACACAGTACATGTTTTATATTGTTTTATGGCAATATGATACAATTGCTCAGACCATTATAGATAAAATGAATCAAGTTAAAACATATCAGGATCAAATAATATGAACATGAAAAATGCTAGCAGATATTGGACCACTTACTAAGTAGTCAACTGACCATAAGTAAATGATGCTGTAAGAAGAAGGTCAGAGCACAATCACTTCTAATTCCATGACCTCCTCACATGTCTTTACCGTTGTCCTACTGCTAATGTCTCTTGTCCTCCTTCAGTAATAGCCCGGCTGCCTGTGAATGCATCTGGCAGCCGCTCACTACAGCTGAAATTCTTTCCTTGACCCCGTTTAGAAAGCTTCCAACATGAGCGCTGAGCCCTACAGCATGAAGGACGAAGGTCCTCTGAGTATAAAACATGTTGTCGTGCTACTGACACACTGTGGAAAACTGAGCTGCTAGAAGATGAGATTAAACAGCCTGTAACCGTCCCTCACAACTTCTGTGTGTCTGTTGTCCGTAAGGTGACTATGAAGTCACAACTCGTACACCTACAAACAGTGTAAACCTGTTTGTTTGGCTCCAACTATCAACTACCAATTATGGATAAGGATAAGGATTGTAATTGTTCTCTGAACATGGTGCAAGTTATATGTACGATGCTAAAGAGGAGCTAATAGTCCCATATATGACAATACACCACCGCTGTAGTTGCATGATTAGACCAACACTTGTGAAAAGACTTTGACTTAATCCTGAGATATCGGTGCTTTTGATCAGACACCTCATTTAAAACCGTCAGAATGTTTTATTTAAACCCTTTTGAACAAACAGACAGGCCTCACACAAAACTGAAATGTCTTGATGATTTCAACTACACTGTTCATTTAAAAATAAAAACATGAGCAGCGGTGTTTAAATGCGGTGTCAGCATTCTGACACTTGCAGGACTTATGTCTTGAACGTAGGAACACTTTACCTCTCCTGCCTCAAACACACTTTTCTGAACACACTCTAGTCCAGGAGAAAGTGCTGCACATTAGTCGTTGTCGGTTTGAAACCATCTCATGGGGGATTCGGACCCTCCGTCTGCATCCCTCCCGTCCCCTTACCGATGGCTGGTGGTCTTGAAAGTGGAGAACGACTGCTGGCTAACGGACGACTTGGTGCTCAGGTAACAGCTGCTCTCATAGTGATGCTGCTGCTGCTGCTGCTCCTGATGATGCTGCTGCTGCTGATGCTGCTTCTGAGACACTCGTAATGATCCTGACATCCTGAGGGCCGCTCCACCAACTTATAACGTCAGACTGTCCTTATAATTATCAGCTCTGTAAATCAATCTCATTGTTATTATTATTATCGACTGGTTCCTGCATTGGGGATTAGTTTAAGCAGGGGGAGGTGAATAGGTTGTAGGAATAGCGGTTTACTGTAGACAGCTGGCTTTTGTTAATAAAAGCATGTTTTTCGCATTAACATGTAGTGATTTTAGCTCTGTGGCTACTTCAGGCATCAGCTCTTGTTAACATCTACTGTGTTAAATGAAGAAGGAGGTCAACACATCAAGATTTGGAGGCATGTGACTTTAAATGGGAAAACTATTATGGTAAATGTGATCTAAAGAAGCATAAAAAGTTCAGGAAAATCCCACTGACTCTGAAGGCTTTAGGCAAAAAACAACAACAACAAAAAACAAATAACCACAGATCAATGTACTGGGTATATTTGTCTGTATCCAAGTTTTGTTTTCCCCTAAACGTGGTATCCTTGAACAAATCCTCTCAGAGGCAGTGTTCTTGCCACATTATTCGTGAGAAGCTATAAACTGTGAGGATCTAAGTCATTAAAACTGTCTTATGTTTAAAATGAATATGCAGCTCTTCTTCATTTAAATATCATTTCAGTGAAATGACACATGCAGGCTCAAGGACACAGTAGATACCGTGTTAGTATACGATACGTGAGGCAAATTTAAAGACAATGTCATTGAACAAAGGGATGAACTATTCAGAAATTAGGCCTAAATAAGCCCTATTGAGTCAATATTTTAAACATGACCATACACGATTCAAATTCATTTGCATTCATGAGAAAATATATACATATTTATATATAGCACTCACCACAGATAAGAACCCACCAATCTACGACTGGTTAATAAAATAGGAAAAAGATGTTTAATTCCAAAGAAAGCCAAAGCCAATCCAGACCCGGGGAAAGTAGCAGGGTGAGGGCCAGTGGACAGGACAGCAGCCCACAGAACAAAAATAATGTTGCCACTCGGCAGAATGCACAAGACACCATCAGGACCTTTTAAGGCCGGGGCAGCTTTAAATTTAGACCGTGAGACCATGAGAAGGGCTAAGGAGCCTTGCCACAGTCTGTGAGCCTTACACATCTTAACGAGGAAATCGTTAGCCGAATAGCATAATTGCCTAGGCAACTATGCAGCAACTATGTAGCAAAGGCAACTATGCTACCAGGCTTAAGAATCGCGCGGTTTGTGCCTTGTGATTGTAGGTTGAATCTGTTATTAGGGTAGAAACTGATACTACTGGTGGGGAAATATATTTTCTTGACTTGTGCTGTGTCATCACACAGATCAATACAGTTTGGGCAATTAAGGGACACCATCAGAGCCACGGAGCTTATGTAAACCAAATCTTTGAAGATAGTTTAGGCACAATTGAACTTTAGTGACAGGGTTTACATCCCTTTTTCCATGCCCCTTACTGTTCATGTCAACTAACCGTGGTCACTGTGCAGTGCAGTTATTCTGTTATACCATCATCTTAATTTAAAGAAATAGTCATAATCAGGCAACATTGCTGAGTCCCTTGTATTTACTGCCACCTAGTGGTGAACATATTACCTGCAACATGGTTTGTATGATAAAGGGAGCTATTTTATTTAGCTGTGTGTTAAGACTTTGTCGCTAAAAATCTAAATCAGTGTAATCTGTGTAATCAACAAATGTAAAAACTGGATTTACCGAGCACGGACGGTATTAGTGTTTCTAGGCAGGAACGGACCATAACGTGGAGAATTCCTGCTCTTCTTTGATTGGTCAGTTTGGTGATCGGCTCTGATTGGTCGGTTGGAGAACCAGGAAGTAAAATATTGATGGCCTCTGGTCAGGTTTTGGGTGGTGTGGCGTCTGTGTGCTCGGGTGTTCGGCTATAACACCAGTATTTTCCAAGGTTGGTGGGATCATTTGCATTGGGTGGTTATTTAATTGAGAGCTTGGGGAACATTAATCTTTTTTTTTTTCTGGTCAGACAGGTAATGTAGGTCAGCGGTGTGCTAGCTAATGCGCAGAGGTGATGGAAGGAAGGTTTAGCGTTGGTGCCTGAGAGCTACCCAAGTAAAACAAACAAACAAATACAAGTCATAGCTCATTGTTTATACCGAAAGTGGTTTCCGAATATCTATGGCAGTGTTCATTGGCCCGAAAGTCGACTTACTGTATGGTTAGCTAGTGTGTGTGTGTGTGTGGGAAGCTAAGGCTAATCACATTGTGGAGCTGCTAACATTGTATTGACTCAGTGCAAGTGGATTTCATACACAACGACAAGCTGAGTTCTTACTGTGATAGCATAAATATGGCAGCAGAATGACCCCTTTATTATGATATGACGCCACCATGTTGGCCATTGCTACAGAAGAAACGTCTTATAACATCAGCTTTTACAGGAGGAGGGAACTACTAGCTGCCAACATGTCAAGCAAAAGGGCCAAGGGAAAGAACACCAAGAAGCGCCCTCAGCGCGCCACCTCCAATGTGTTTGCCATGTTTGATCAGTCTCAAATTCAGGAGTTCAAGGAGGCCTTCAACATGATTGACCAAAACAGGGATGGATTTATTGACAAAGAGGACCTTCATGACATGCTGGCCTCTTTAGGTAAATACAGATGTGCCTTATATTGAGGAGGTTGCTCTGTGCAGGGATCAAACTTATCTTCTGTTTCTTCTTCCTTCCCTCAGGTAAAAATCCCACAGATGAGTACCTGGAGATGATGATGAATGAAGCCCCAGGCCCAATCAACTTTACAATGTTCCTCACTATGTTTGGAGAGAAGCTGAATGGAACAGATCCCGAAGATGTGATTCGTAATGCATTTGCCTGCTTTGACGAGGAGGGAACGGGTACGTAGCAGTGGCATGTGAGGCAGATATTGTTCTGAGTTGACTTGGTGTACTTATTTTAATGTGTATTTAAAACGTCATGGCTTCCCACACTTGAAAAGGAAGGACTTGGTGAGGATTTCACTCAGTTTCCGTTTATTGAACATGAAAATCGTTTAAACCCACAAACATAAGACAATGGAAATAAAACTCAGCATCTTCAACAGCAAGTACATTAGGAAAAGCTAAGTACTTTTAACACACATTTACCATTCTACAAAATATTAAATAAAATGTATTAGACGTTGAATTAACAGAAAACTAGTTCCATGTTTTGAGTCATATTATCTTAACTGGTTTTTACCTAAATTATTTTACAGATTTCACATGTATTTCAGTCACAACTTTAAGTCAACGCATTTTTTATTTAAAATGGCATGACGCATTTTAAACTAATTCTTCTGTCCATGTTAACATTTAAAAAAAAAAATTCTATTTTCTAAATTTATTTTTTTCAACAATGTTTTTACCTTGCATTTTAACAAAGCAACATTCGCTATCATTCAACCACAAACTTTCAGAGCCAAAAAAGTGCAACATCCAAATAAATATCTTTTGCTATTGCGATAGCTGCTAACTTCAGGCTAAACTCTTCAAACTCCATCAAACAAACAGCAGTAATGCTCATGTACAAGTATATTAACGCAGTTAGCTCTCACATTCAGAGTCCAGTGTGTAGGAGAACGAGTATGACGTGAGCTCACCGGTAGTCCGTGAGATTTCTTTGGTCCTTTCACCATTTGTTGTTAAATGTTTTCTCTTGCTGCCCTCAGCTCCATTGCACATGACCAAATGTGTGTCGTCTTTGTTGTTGTGGGTCTGCTGCTGATTCCCTCTGATTGCACTCACCTGCTGTTACGTGCACGCAGCAGAACAGCCGCTGTCACATGCAGGCGCCTGGAGCCACACCTTCAGGCAGATCGCCACAACAGTCACAATTGTCTAATGCGTACAAACTGATATATTGTAATCATGCAGTATTTTCAGGTGAAACAAAAATCTGACTCTACTCTGAATCTATTTACACAGAAAATGCACGACATTTTCTATATTCTATATAATCATGCGTGTTTGTCGTCCCTCGTCCAGGAATGATCCAGGAGGAGTACCTTCGCGAGCTGCTCACCACGATGGGCGACAGGTTTACAGATGAAGAAGTGGACGAGCTCTTCCGTGAGGCACCCATTGACAAGAAAGGCAACTTCAACTACGTAGCATTCACACGCATCCTGAAGCATGGTGCAAAGGACAAGGACGATTAGGGTGTGGGGGCATGGCTGGATGATGATCACTGTGTACGTACGTACGTGTGTGTGTGTGTGTGTGTGTACCAACTTTGTCCTGTCGTTTGGCTCATGGTGCAGCCAACCAACCTCCTAAAGGTTCTTTAAGCTGCTTGCTGGAGCGTTCCTCTGGGTCCCTGCTCCAACCCTACTCTTATTTGCACTTGTGAGATAACTTCAGAGTCTCTCCGAACTAGTAGAGATATATGAAAAGACCCTCTGGGATTATGTTGGAAATAAACTGAAATAAGGTGTGTGTGTGTGTGTGCGGGTGTGTTACTGTGACTGGTTTCAGTGTTTCTGGACATTTGAAGACTAAATGGTGTCAATACTTTATTCATTCAGCAAATATTTAAATTTAACAAACAAAAGAAAACATGAGTGTCTTTAAATGCAATCCGATTTGTACAGTTTGCTCAGATTTCATCGACAGAAGGGCACGCACACATACACACTCAGTATAGACTGTATCACACACAAAACAAACAGCTTGTCCTGATCCATGGCTGTTTGTCTTAGAAGTTCTTATCTGCTCAAAGAATCCTGTGGTCTACAAAAACAGTAAAAGATGCTGCGTGTCACAACTTCCCTTCTCCAAAGGTGATGGAGCCAGAGGTAAATGCATCCTTTTTAAACATGACAATAACACCAATGAACAATGATGCTCCTAGTTATGTCTAGAAGTTGTAACTTGTCTACACAGAGCTCTGGTTTCATGATTGTGGTGATGTCTACATGGAGGGCACAGAGGTCTGTACGAGCACACGTCAGTGTCGGCGCGTCAGTGTAGCTCCATTCTGTCACAGGATTCTTTGTGATGAGGAGGGTTCTGTTCTACACATCACACAAACAATAGAGAGACGAGGATCTGCTCCACCCATGGAGCTTTCATTTGGCAGCTGCTCACAGAGCAACACACAGTACATGATACGGAGGGGACGTTTTCAATTAGTCAGGGCAAGGTTTTTAGACTGGATCTTTGTAAGGTGGTCCGATATACAAGCCTCAATCTTGTCACACTTGGCCAGGAAATCCTAGAAGCAGGAAACGAACCTTACACACCTCTAATCAAAGTGCTCAGTCTTATTCAAAGTGAACGAAAACAGAAACAAAACAAAACAGATTTACCTGCACCGTTTTTACAAGTCCCTTTTTCTTCATTTTGCAGTCACTAAAATTCTCCGGGACACTCTGTTGGAAGACAATAAGACTGAGAAGACTGTTTGCCACTTGACACCCATGGAGGAAAACGCGCACACACTCATTTACCAGAGCATCTATCTGCTCCAGGATCTTCATGAACTGCTCAGCTGCGACTTTCACTCTGTGGTCCAGTTTACCCAGAGCGTCTGCCTGGAGGTCTTTGGCCAAAAATCCCTAAAAAGAAGAAAAAGAGGAAAACAAACAAATGACAAAAACACTGCACCAATCTTTGCAGGAAGTTTGTGTATCTTCAAAAGCAAAATTCAACTTTACATTCTTGAGTCCGGTCAACTCCCCGTCCACTTTCTCCAGCTTTTTCGCGGTCTGTTCCACAGATTTCTCGATGTCTTTCAGCTTCTTCAGCTCTGCCTCCTCCTCTGGGCTGTTCTGGTTGTGGATTATTGACAGCGATTAGTTGCACGTTCTGTCACACACCCGAGACTTTGCATAACGTGAATAAGCCTTACCCGCTTTCCAATCATCATGAGTTTGCAGCCCTCTTTTATCCCATAGGTGGAGAGACTCTCCTCCATGTCCTTCAGCGATTTCCCTGCAATGCAATGATGAATGACGGAAGGGTTCGAAGTATACCATCTAGAATATAAGCACTCAAAGCTGTGAAGAACGGACACCGACATCAGACCTTTGAAGATGAGTTTCTGTGAGGCTGAAGGAACTCCAGTGATGTGGGTAAGAGCATCTGACAGGTCTTTGACAATCGGACTCTTTCCATCAGTCTGACCTGTTACTGTGACACTGTGCTTTGTCGATCCTGGAGTGGGAGTTGGAATGGAAATGATTACAGACTCTATTCAATACACAGCCAACAGGGAAATACTGTGGATTGTCGTTAAATTTCTCTCTCTATCATTTACCCCCGATAGAAAACAGCCCAAACTTCTGTGCAAGGTGCACAGAAGTTTGTCATATAATCGACAAAGGTCGGGATAAGTCACCTACTAATTATTACTACTAGTTATTAGCCAATGTTTGGCTATAGCTAACCTACATTAGCTTCACATTCCCGGCTACTGTAGCGACGGCCGATGATGAGTCACCGCAAACATTTCCATTATGTCGTTAAACCCTGTTATTTATTGAAATATCATTACCGTATGCAACTGTCACTGTTACGACTTGCTCTGACATTTTGTCTCTTCGTGTTCTTTAATCACAACATGAACACACGGCTAACGCTGCAGCGCCTTGTGAACTACTTCCGGTGTTCCTTCCTACGTCAAATGATGTTCCCTCCTGCCCTCCTCGTTTGGGTTCAGAGTTTTCATAATAAAGTTCGGCTGTCGACGTCGTTGGAGGTGGTTGGAGTTCAGGTAGTTCTGCGGTCAGGGTAACTTTCTGAAGCGATTAGCTGGGTTTGGACTCTGGGTGTCGACAGGAAACCAACGTTCGTCACAAATCCGCTAAACACAAATCAACTTTACAGCTTTTCCATATTTATCTTTAAAAAATCGAACAGTGGGGTGTTATTACACCAAGGACATTAAGGAATGTAAACTCACATACGACGTGGTATATACAAAAAAAAATACTACATATGACGTATGTTTAACCGGTCTCGGTCATGTGACCGTCACGTCATCCGGCTCTGTGGCGCAATGGATAGCGCATTGGACTTCTAGTTAAGAACATGAGATGTAATTCAAAGGTTGTGGGTTCGAGTCCCACCAGAGTCGCACTTTTTAGCTTGTAAGATTTCCGTTTCCTACTGAACGCTAACTCTCCTTCTGAATCTGAACCTGAGTTTTAATAAACCAGTAAACTTAACTTCGTTTGCAGCAATTTAGCAAAAACATAAGTGTTCTTGAACTTCAGAACACAAAAAACGTGGTACATACTTCATAGTTATGACTATTACATAGTTCAGTTATTACATAGTTTATTGCAACCTGCTGGGTTGTTGTTTTACAGTGAGGAACAAAATGATGGATTGACTATTTAATCATTTTCATGGTTCTGAAAACGTCCAATCCAGTGTGAGATTCTGGTCTACATAAACAAAACTAACTTAAATGTCACGTTTTATTTGCATGTTTTAAATAATCTTCAAACATCAAATACTCTGGAGAGAATCATCCCCAGTTTTGCAAACAAATTCATAAGACACAACACATAAAACTACCAATAAATTAATATAAATAAACATTACTGTTAATGACAAATACTGACATGTAGAAGACAAGGAGGGGCAGTGGTGATGTTTTTAAAAAAGTTCAGTATGTTACAAGGCCACATGCGAGCACTGTAGTAGTAACAAACAAACATCTGGGCAGCGTCACATTTGTAGTGTTCAGTTTTGCATGTATAAACGTTACTCTACATTAAAAAAAGTGTTTTCAGTTGAAGTGCAGTCGTTTCCATCCAGTCCTCCTTTATGTGGCTGGAATCTGCGGCAGGCCAAACTCGTCCACCAGAACGCCGTCCTGCAAGCACATGAGTGTCAGGAGGATGAATGAAGAGAAGTGAACCGTTTGGCAGTATTTAAACAGGCAGTCGGAGAGTATACCTTGTTGGTCTTGCTGTCACTGGGCATACCCTCAGGAATGGAGGGGGCAGCCGAGGCCTCGTCCAGGTACGACGTGTCATCATCCAGCAGCAGCTCATCGCCCAGAGCGTCCAGCTCTGAAATCCCAATCATATTCTCACCACTCAAATCGACTTCAGACATTAATATCAAACAGCAACACACATTTTAATGTGTCAAAAAAGATGTAAATGCTTGCTAAAACAATGGGATACAACAGTTGTATTGTTGTATAAATGTGTGGGAGATGAACACCTGCTTCGAGATCGTCTTCATCAATGTCTGGTACCCCGTAGCTGCGGCTCAGGGCCTCTTGTACCTCGTTGGCGTCTTCCATCATGTCTTCTAGTTGATCCTGTAAATCCTGGCAACATGCAAACAAATCATCCTGTTAAGTCACTGATGCCTGGTTTAGAAGTAAACTGGGAATAGGAACAGAAATATTCTGGAACATGTAAGAAACATAACACACATACATCAATCTGGTCCACTTTTACATCTTTGTAGGCCCTTTTCATTTCCTTTGCACCAGTCTTCATGGCCTCCACCTGGGAGCAGACAATCATTTGGTGATGTCAAGTTGCATGTCACAAATAAGAGGACAGAAAATGAGAGATTTCAGGAAGGCACAACAAAGTCTCTGTTGGCACTCTGAGCGTTTCATGAAGGGAAAAGTGTAAAATGAATCCAAATGTCGCTATTGTTACACGGGTCTCAGCAAGAAACCACGCTGTTCCGGACTGTTCCGCAAAAATATGTCTCTCCCCTTTCTTTAGACTTTACGTTTGCGTCGGAGAATACGTATGCGGTCATCAATAGGTACCTGCTCAGCCTCTCACACGTGACAACATACACATCACCACCTTAACCATGTGACGCGTCCACTGGAATAGCTACAGTAAAAAAAACAACAACAACAATGATAATAATAATAATAATTGTTAGTTCATGAGTTCATCTGAACCATATCGGGTTCTTATCTGGCCACTTACGGTTGTTTTGGTGTCCTTTAATGTCTGAATTGTGTAGTTTGCCTGCTCCATGTTAAACGACTGCTGAGCCAGCTGCTCCCTTTGACCTTCATACCTGCATGAAAGTAGTACAGTCAGGATGGGAATGGGACAATGGAGCATTCACTTCAGTTTGTTTTCCCTCCCCAGTTGGAGGCTGACAGGTGATTATTTGGTCTGTCTCTTTTTGTATGCTGAAGGATGCAGTTCCCTGGTTGGATCAGATCTTCCATACCGTCATACAACATAGTGTGTCGTTTACATTACCAATGAAATATGTTGCATGACAGTAGTCAGGAGTACTGATGAGTCAGGGGTGCTGATGGGGAGTAAAAACATCATTTTGTCTGTATTGTAACACTCTATAGGACTGGTTTATTACCTGATGATCTCTGTTGGAAATGTGGAACGACGGCTGAGACGCTTCTAGAGTAAATTTCCAGATGTTGATATCAGTGGAAGTCACTGAGGATACTGATTTTCAAAACTCTGACCGATGTGAAACGATGGCGGGGACTTTCCTACATGTGCTATGGGAACACAATCTGGCACATCCAGTCTGGATGAAGTTAATAGAGCACGTGGGAAAGGCTCTCACCAAGTGTCTACTTACTGGGTGAACATGGTGGTGTAGCTGAGACTAAATAGTTTCTATTCATCTTCTAATTTTACTGCGTGAACTCCTCTGTATTAGGTACTCTACTGTTTAGGTACCATGTGCTGGGGGTTCATTGGAACATCGTGTGGCCGAGCTGTGAGCTGACATATGGTGTGTGTGTGTGTGTGTGTGTGTGTGTGTGTGTGTCAAGAGGACGGACTCACATCCTCTTCTGTTTCAGGACTCTCATTGCCTTCTGTTTCACCGTGTTCTGCGTTTCAAACAAGAGACAAAAACCCACTGCTGATGTCTGTGTGAACCTCAACTCCTGCTGCGTTTACAGCCCACGTCCCACCTTGGAGGGGCCGTCTCTCATCTTCTTCATCTGATCCTTGTACTTCAACAGTTCAGCATCCAGACGGGCGATCTTCTTGTCGATGGACTCCGTCCGGGCGTCCACCTGCAGGGAGGGAGGCGGCCATGTGTTTATTTCCGGTGATTTCTGACAAACACATCTCTTTCCACAGTCCACAGTGGGTGTCAGTGTCAGCAGCTAGCGGGCTTTGCTGCCTTCTTTTGTGAGCCTGCTAGCAGCTAACTCCCAGCACCGTCAAGTGCCCCCCCCACCGACTCACGTTGCCGATGCAGTCCGACAAATTGGGCGGAGGTGTTTTGGGTTTGCCGCGTCCGAATATTCTGTTCATTTTCGTAACGTCTCGATGTCACGTCGCCGTTACCGTCCCGTTTAGAAGAAATACATCGACCAGCGGAGGGGGGGGGGCTCTTCATTCAGGCCACCCGGAAGCCACGGGCTGAGCGCGACAGCCTCTGATTGGTTGGTGGAAACGTTGGTAGCCAATGAGGACTCGTGTCACTTCTGCCCCCGTGTGACGAGTAGCGGTACTGCGGCTTAAGTGAAAATCCATTGTCCCTGATGCTACTTCAAAGTAGGCTTTGTTGGACATGGGGTTTTTAGTCATGTTTTTATACATCCATCCATTTTGATTGAGTCATTGAAAACACAGTTCATGCAGCAGTACAAATTACCTTCGACCACTGCCAACATTACTTTATGCCACGTGTATAGAGACAAATGGATTCATCAAAAGTTAATTCATTGATTATTCATTCATGAATTGCAAAAGTGACTTGAAACATGTTTGAAACTGTGCAGGTGACGGGAAATTTGGTGTGATCTGTGTTTTTCAAATAAAATCAGCAGTAGCTTCTGTTGATTGAGCACCCAGCTTGTTGACCTTCAGAACTTGCACTTTAAATGCCAGAGACAAATTATAATTCTTTTTTTTCCTCATAATTTCCTCTCACCTCATCCTGCAGTCTGCACTTGTTGAACAGATTAAATGAGTTTTAATTTTTTTTAAAGCTATTAAAGCATTTAGGAATAACAAAAAAAAATAAAAATAAAAGTAGAGATTTTAACCGTGGAATAAGATATAAACTTATAGTGCTGACAGACATTGTGGTGAATCTTACTGGCTTGAGTTTGTCTTCTTACAATATGACACTTTACAATTTGTATTAACCAGCAAATTTTCAAACTTACTTCAACTTCAAACACTGGACAGTTCGATCTGCAGACGTGATGACTCATTGAACTGTGAGAAAAAGCCTATGAGCGGATGAGATCACTTCAACAGCACCAAAAGGATTATTCACAGCCTGGTGACCCCAAACCTATTCTCAGAATGGCTTTCAACGGATCAAATGGGCAGTTCAGTGAGCATCGGTGTTCCACAGACAAATCAGTGCGGATAAAAACACAGGTTCTCAAAGTTAACCAGTTCTACACCTTTACTTCCTGTGGGAACCAGACACACCTTTAGCCAAAGAGGTTGAAGAGAGATGTTTTCATGTGTGAATGTGTTTTAATTGACTAATGAAACCTTTAAGAATGCAGAAGAGACACTCCATATTGGTGTCTCGCACATACAAGTGCCTTTGATAAAGGGCAACGGTGAGCCATGACACCCCTGTCAACACACTGTTGTACAGGTTTTAGGTTGATGTAGAACCTCCACGCAGATATTTGTGTCATTGCATGTGTTCACATCTACACAGTACATTTCAGTAATTAATGAAATGAATGAAAATAATCAAACAGTAGCGGCAAATCATCCTCAAGCTCTGTACACAGCTGATTGACATTCGCTGCAGATCTCCCATCAAGGCCAGCGACAGTTACTGCTGTCGCTGGCTGTAAAAGTGCTGCTCCTGCTTGTCAGCCGCAACCAAAGATGTGTGATGTAACTGAATAAATGCAGGCTTTAAAAAGTAAAAAGAATGTTTGGGCTTAGTGCTTTTGGACAGGCATGAAACAGTTTGCCACCTTACTTGACTCTAATTCAGCTTTATTGTGACTTTAATTATGAAGCAGCATTCACTGTCTCAATGTACATACAGCAGAGATGCAAATATTCAGTACAGTTCAGTTCATCGTGCATATAACACTCACGGCTGAGCCCACTGAGCTGAAGTAGTGAGGGAATCATGAAACTTAAGTTAAAATGTCCTTTAGTTCACTCTAACTGTATTGGAGCATGTGTTCTTTCAGACTTTGAAGCAATAAAACATGGCACAAAAACAGATTTCACAAACACCAAACCACACATTCTGCTTTAGTGACAGCTTCATTTGAAAATGCTGACAGATAAGACATTATATTTAATGATTTTCGGTATAACTTCATAAGATGAAGCATGAATAATGACAAACATCCATATTCCCCCCATCTTCATACACTCTTTCATTTTCACTCTATAATGAGCACATTTTTCAAGGATATGGCCTTCCAGGAAACAAATGTGTGCGTAAAAAACTGTGACTCTCTCCGAACTGACTAAAAATCACATGCAGGTTGTAGTGAATCTATAAAGGATACACGACAGAAAACTAAAACCAGATGCCGTTTCCTACAGTTCTTTACCAGAATCACATGCAGCTGTACAGTTTAGAAGTATGTAATTACACATAGAATTAACACCAAAAAAAGCCCTGTTGAAAGTAGGATAGTTGTTTTATGCCCATGTTATATACTTTCACTGTTCCTTTGTGTTTATGTCGACATGGTAACTGTACAGGAAATACGGAGCAGCTTGACAGTTCTCTCACTCTGAGTCGAATTTTATCATTTGAAACGAAACGTCCTGACACACTATTCCTGCAATAATAAAACAAATTCACAAAATCCACAATTCAATTCACATGGTACACAGGATTCAATACGCAACGAATACATTTGTCATGTGACTACGTTAATCACTTCCATTTAAATGTAAAAGTAAAAAGACTGGATGAACTGAATTTAAATATATTTAGGGAGGATTTAAAAGGATTTAAAAGGATTCAAAAATGACAAATTAAATGTTATTTCATAGAACAGCAAAAATGAGAAATTAGCTAAATAAACTTCTTTGTACACTGTAATAAAGGAAAATGTCTGAGTGCAGCAAAGTTTCATGTTTTTGTGTAACTGCACAATATTTGTACACAGGATCAGTTCATTACGAGGATTTTACCCAACCGCTCTGAATTGGTCCATTTCCGTACTTTTACCCCCTGAAACTTTCACCATATTTAATAGGAACAAAGACTCCAAGGGAAATGCAGCATATTACCATACGTGTTCTTCAGAGGGATTATTTCAACATAAGTCGACTGGTTTATTACGAGCTTCACCCTCTGGCTCATCCTTAAAAGGTTACCATCCTTGTTTTAGTTGACACTGTACATTACTGGTCAAATGGGCTCAGGGTGGGAAACAAAAGGCCGAATCACCTCCAAATGGTAGTAGTAGATAGTAGATACACGTTAGCCCCCAGCTCAGACGGCCGTGGTGATTTGAGTGAAACCTAGATCGTTGGAGTCCTCCCAGCCCTGGTAGGGCGTTGAGGACATGTCCATAGCTAGTCATACAGACCTGGCCTGCCTCCCGTTTCCCCGGGCATCTGTGGGACATGAGTGGTCTCGCAGGGTGCTCCTCACACGACCACCACCGTGGCAGTCCCCGTGTCCCTGAGTGCCGGGACAGCAAAAGTCCTTGAAGCACCTCTTGAAGTTCTCATCAAGGAAGGCGTAGAGGATGGGGTTGAGACTGCTGTTGGTGTATCCCAGGGCCACGCAGAAAAAGTAGGCACCCATGACGGGGGTGGTCTCGGGCACGTTGGCCGACAACGCCTTCACCAGGATGAAGATGTGGATGGGCGTCCAGCACACCACGAAGACGGCGACCACCACCAGCACCAGCCGCGTGATCCGGCGCAGGTTGCGGTCCTTCTCACGTGAGCCCGACAGCAGGCGCACGCTCTTCAGCCGGAGGACCATCTGCGTGTAGCACGCAGTGATGATGATAACCGGTGCCACGAAGGCGAAGATGAAGACACAGATCTTCATCATGGTGTCCCAGTAGGTGTAGGGCTCAGGGAACTGTAGGGCGCATTCTGTGACCCCTGTCACAGAGCAGAGAGGTGAGAGATAAATCAACTACCGGTAGAAAACACCGTGTAGAGACAAGCAATGATCAGTGTGAGTAACTAGTTACAACATCATCTATTTACAAAACAAGCCCACCGGTCATCAGAGGTCATCAGAGGTCATCAGAGGTCATCAGAGACCAATGTGTAATTACATGACATTCACAAAGCACATTTTAGTTACATCTGGACCGTCAAGACTGGAGATAGGTGAGATCATTCAACATTTAATAGTTACTACTATCACATTCCAAACAGGGAAACTTTTCATTTGTACCCGGTTCATCGCCACAGAAGCTTTCTGAGCTCTGAGTATTATTAATAATCAGAATCAGACTCATCAGCTGGTCTGAGATCACTGGGTGAAGAACAATGTGCTTCTGGGAAAGGACGTCCACTACTGTGTCAACTACCGTTATTGGTCTCGGTGCTGCCCAGTACCATGGCAGGTATCCCGGCCGCAGACGACAGCACCCAGATGATCACGTTAATGATCTTGGCCTTCCCAGGCGTGCGGAAGTCCAGAGCCTTGATGGGGTGGCACACGGCCACGTAGCGATCCACGCTCATCATGGTCAACGTGAAGATGCTGGTGAACATGTTGTAGTAATCTATGGAGATGAAGACCTTGCACGCCACCTCGCCGAACGGCCAGGAGCTGAGCAGGTAGTCGGTGCTCTGGAAGGGCATGGTGGTGGTGACCAAAGCGTCGGCCATGGCCAGGTTGAAGATGTAGATGTTGGTGGCTGTTTTCATCTTGGTGTATCTGGAACATGAGAAAGTGTGTTTCATAATAATGATAAAACTCACACCAACGGCCTCTCAGACCACCAACGGGACAATGTGGAGGAAGTGTCGTGCTTGGTGTGCTTGTGTGTCAGTTAGTATATATATGTGTGTATAATGGAATTATTATACACATTATACACATTCCTGATAGACACTCTTCTTCCTTCTGCCATCACTGGGGACTCCCAAGGGATTCGAACCAAAGTCCGTGAGCTAACCCACTGAGCTATCCTGTCTATATATTATAGATCTATAATTATTATATATCATATATATTATGATCTATAATTCCATTATACACATATAGTTCATACACTCAGACGTGTGAATCTCTTTGTTTTGACATTTACATGTAGGTAACATACATCAGGAATCTGTAACTTCGTCCGGATGAGTTGTTGTCGAGATGTAAAATGAAAAAGAATTTTACAGAATTAAAAACTGACCAATAAAATACAGGGGGGGGGGGGGGGGGGGCAACCAT
>CAAKHB010004567.1:131092-153376 GCA_901007665.1 Aeoliscus strigatus
ACTCATCAAGGACAATTCCCACCAACTGAATCAGTCAACGTGCGCACAGTTCCATCATCCACGCATTTTTTACGCATCTGCTCTCTGACTTGACGACGCGCTGTCATGTACGTGAACGCTCTCACCTGACGATGACATACATCACCAAGCAGTTCCCCACCAGCCCCACCACAAACACCACGGAGTACACCGCCACTATGAAGGGGATGACGGGGGACAGCGGCTCCGCGTCCCAGGTGCCGTTGGGTGTGTCGTTGAAGAGCTCCGATAAACCGGCGGGCCACGTGAAGTTTGGGGCGGCGCACCCGTCCGGCTGACCCGGCGCACATCTGTCCTCCCTGTAGATGTGCACAACGCCGCTGTCCATGCCGCTGCAGGTGGTTGCATTGGATCATTATTATACGAATCCAAATACTGTCACCAACATGAAATCAGCTTACCTGTCTCCAAAAAGTTTATGTCAGTAGAACAAGAACACCGACGGCCAGAAGCATTCAGGACAGGCTGCCACCGAGTCAAATCCGAGATCTGATTCGAAATCGGAAGGAAAAACTGTTCCTCGGTGGTTGTGGAAGATGCGCTGCGTCCGGGAACGAGCTCGTCAGCTCCTCCAGTGACATCAGAGGCTGAGCCAGCGGATGCGACGGAGGCAACAGGCAGGATTCAACCAACACACGGGTGAAATGCACCTTGGTCACTGGTCACACTGGTGAACAGTCACAATGAGATCGACGGTGCGTAAAACCCAGGGTTGAGGAGCCACATGCCACTGTCATGTAATTTAATTTCAAAATAAACTTAGATCGAATCAGTTACGTTAGTGCAAAAATATCTAATTCAATTCGTTGAAAAACATTCCAAAGGTTTCTGAATAATATTTGAAATATCAGTTTTCTGTCATATTCTGCATGAGAATGAATGATAATTGATATGTTGGATGGATTTTAAACATGTGAAACAGCTGAGAACATTCATTCAACAGTTACATTACTTTGATGCATTAATTGAAGTAGTTAAACTACTACTATTTTCTAAACAGGGTGACTTGTACATTTGTAAAGTAACTTTCCCAACACTGTTGATGCATTAGCTCTCATAACTCACTGTTGCAAAAATGGGTTTCCTAGCAACTCCTCTGATGAGGGCGCGACACAAGCATGCAGAGGTGGAAGTCGTCAGTTGTTCTCTACACTCCAGCACCAAATTATAAAGATGTTTACAATGGGGAGTTGAATTCTGTATAAAACCATAAAACCATCCGACCATCAAATTCTTCTGGTTATGACTCCGAATTCAGGCTGTTCCTTTCTTTCGCCCCTATAGACGGCCGCTAGATTTCAAGGTGACAAGCCGCGTCTGTTTCTTGGCGTTTCACACACTCGTTGCTTAGAGACCCATCACGGCCAGATGTTGAGAGACAAAGCCCGTCTGTAGGAGTGTATCTATTGTGGCTGTTCCAACACTTTGTGTGTTCCTGTGACCTAGATTCTGTTTCAGCAGATAAACATGTACCCTTCATCCTGAGGTCATACTGACATGTTGTCTGCTCGACCTCCGGCTCTTCAAACCTGCTGTTACATTTCCAGTTCCACATTTCTCTGTTCTCCGCTCATCAGCAGGAATTTGACAACACGTATCCCGATACGCAGATGATCATGTGATATTTTGAGATACTACCAAATACGTCTACTCCTTTGCAGGCGCCGGTTTTATCTGCAGGGATTCATCCAGCCTTGTACCCAGAGGGTGATAATGGTAACAACATGGTCGCACACCCTTAGTTCTGCCAATATATTATTCTGTGAGAATATGTGTTCATTCAGCCTTTGACGTCATGTATTACATTACATTGAGACAAGATGCAACTTTAAGACAGATAATAGATCATCACTGCATGTCCTTCTGTTCAAATATGTTGATTTGATTGGTTGTTTTGTTGCCAAGGCTACCTCACAGTCACAGCTGAAAACAACAAATAACCAATTTCCCAGCAGGTTTTCTAGGCTCTTCTATCTAGCATCAAATATCCTATTACACAGCTATTGACAGCTCCGTGTGAAAACACAGAACGCCACATTTGTCTGCAGGTTGTCACACACAATAATAAAACTTACAGCCTCCATATGAGAAATATGAATGACAAGATTGTGATTTTAGTGGTCCGTGGAGTCATTTGGCTGTTTTTGTCCATTTTCCAACACCAGTGTCATTATTCGTGTGTTATTCAGTGTGTTATTCGTACATCCATCTCAGGATCAAAATGTACTGAAATAAATTTCCTGTTTGTGAACTTCATGTCTTCATTCTGTTTTATATATTTCAAAACATCTGGTCACCTTTGCTTACTGGTTTCAGCATTTGGGATGTTAAGGTCAGTTAAGTCAGTTTAGGTCAAATTTATAAGCCCCGTAGGAACTTTTGAATATTTCCCTAAAATACTGCCCAATGTTTGCAATATCCATGTCCCCCATATGTACCAACTTAGTTAAATACTACCAGAAGAGTTTTTTTTTTTCTTGTTTCAGTTCAGCAAACTAATGAAAATGTTCATTAGACCTGACGCAGATGTTGTCTTTGTTTTTTCAGACGCACACAAACTATAAACACATAAGGTCATGGCCCATGTCACTGGAAGGACGAGGGTTTTATTTGATGTCATAAGGGGGGCTGATCATCAGTGTTCACCGGAATGAATTGATTTATTTAACATTCTAAAGTGAACCAGAATGGGTCCACATCACTGATGAATGATTTACTATATGACATTGTATGAATAGGGCAAAGATTAGACAGTATTTTAGGGAAATACTCAAAGGTTCCTGACAATTTTGATCATAATTGTATGAGTCAGAGAGCAGAATCGGTTCTGAATATTCAAAAAAAAGGAGACGGGGACAAGAAGATTAAAACTGAGACAATGCAGCATCCGTCCAGGGAGATTCATCCATAAACCAAACCACGAGTCGATGTGCAGACAGAGGCACAGCTGCTGCTTTCACCCTTTCACTCGACTGTGAACATTAAATGATGGCAGCAGCATAATAAAAGAGAAAATTCATCTGTTTCAGGGTCCAGAGGTCGCGCCGTTGTTACAGGTTTGTCTGCACGGGGACCACTGAGTGCCAGCAGCTGCAAATGTGCTTGGAGAGCAAAGCAGGGAAGGATGTCTGCAGCCAGCTGCTGCATAAATATGGACCCCAGCCCTTCAGACCTTTGACACGTTCAGGTGAGAGGGATGAAAACTTCAGCCTCTTCCAAACACACAAACAGGGTTGGAATTTATCTGAACTATGTTTTCATCTCTCATAGATGAGAACTCCTCAGCAGGACGACGCCATGGTCTCACTGTCCATGAAGGTGGAAAGATTCTGTGTCCAAGAGTTTGGTCAATCTCTGTCAAAATGTGTATTGTGCTTGTGGAGTTCAATTCACTCATGGGTGTTGCTGCCAGTTTAGTATTAATTCGGTTACAAAGACATTTAAAGGGAAAAAAAGCCATCTGTACGAACTCATATTAAGAATCCAATTAATATTTCGAATCACCCAGTACACTGCAGTGAGTCCACATTTTAATCTACAGTTTAAAATGAAGAGGACTGAGAAATAATTACATGCACGGCTTGCATACAAACGTGTTTACAACAATCAGAAGATGGATTCAACTTCAGAACTCATTAAAAACAAAATTGGAAAGAAGCTTGTTCTTATATAAAAGGCCCGAAGTGTTCAATTATTGCATTCAAATGGAAACTCAGTCCCTTTTAAACATGTCTTATTGTAGATGCAAACTCTGTCAGAGCAATCACACATCATTGTCTCTCCTTTGATCAAAAACAATCCAAAACATTTTTTCTTTTTTCAGCTTGGTATTGTATAATTATAGACATGTATAGACATACAAGGCTCCAGAAAAATTAATAACACGTTTTGTCACATGCAGCAAAAGAGAAGCTCCTTCTCTGAGGGATGAAGGACATGGAGCCTGAGAAGCAGAGAAAATTATCTTTTTGGAACAAAGATGATCCAGTCCAAGTGAAAACTTCTGTCTCACAGCAGCAGTTCATACTAAACTCGCTGACAACGAATTGGAAGTTGATGTCAACTGAATGAGAATCAGAGGAGCACAGGTCTAACAGACTTCAGTTTACAGAGCAGGGTCGAGGTCGATGTTTTTCTTAATCCAGCTGGAAGACGAGTATTAACACGTCATCTGCTGTGTGACTGAATGAAAGAAGAATCAATCATTCAGCAGCCGTCACCTGAACGAAAACACAGACATTAGTTCACCACCGAAAACATCTTTATTGTCACACATAGAGCGTTTTACAGGTACGACTTAAATAACAGGGATTTTTGTACATGATCACAGACAAAGCGCGACTTCAATCACCACACGTCACTGAGCCGAGGGGGCACAACACCGAACATTCAAATCAAGTTCACATCAAGAATAACTGGGTGTAGAGAGAAGAGACACCACTCAGTTGGATCCGAGAGTCACGACGACGTCAGAGACCAGCGTCTGCACTGGACACACTCATCCACACACAAACACGCACGTGCACCAGGACAGTTCAGCTTCGGGCCGCCACGGCCGGCGCTTGTTGCTGATCAGAGGACTGGAGTTGTCTCCCCAGATACTCCCTGGATGAGAGAAGAGCAGAAGAGCTAAATTTTAAAATGTTTTTTTTCTTTTTAAACCTAAGTAATTAATAACTTAGTACGGATTTATAGTCTGCTGGTGTCTTTTAATACTGTTTGATATCAGATTAAATTATAGATATGTTCTCTGCTGGAATAGTATGTTGCACGTATATAGTGTATACGTTAAGTTTTGCCATGATTGAGAATGTTTACTGGATCAGAATCGACTTCTGGACAACAAGGCATGACAACAACAACATGACAAAATTCTTTTGAAAAAACAGTAATACTGAGATAAGTAGAAAAAGTTGTATTCTTCTGAACATTTTCCTGAAACTGATCAAACATGGAGCTACATGAATATTTAACTTCTTATCATTGGTGTCTGTCACTTTCATGTCACCATTTCTTTTTTGGTTATGTTGCCTGTATCAGGATTAATGCCATTATTTTGAAAGGTCATGAACATTCCGGCTGTGCCATCCTGACACTTCAAGTCAGCATGGAACTGGTCAGAGCAGTCAGACAGCAAACATCCTTTCATTTCCGTTCATTCCAGTCGCTGGTGCAGGAACACCGTCATCCAATAACACCCGTCTGCACCCACAGGTTCTTTCATCCACTGCCGCTCATTCTAAATTTTTGCAGTGAGTTACAACCATGCATGTCTTTGTGTTGCCTGGTTGCCATGGATACAACTGTCATTATGAAGGTCACTAGTTAATGATTGTTTTACAGGAGAAAAATAATATATGAATCATCCAACATGCTCATAAACTGGTTATCCGTAGTCATTTCAGTCATTTGTGACTGTAAATGTCAGACTTGACTTCACAAAAGTGAACCCGGCCGATGGAAACGACAGAATCGATTATTGATGTTGAGACATCAATAATCGATTCATCATCAGCGCACAGATGGACAAAATGGACGCCCTTTTGAGAAAAAGATGAAAAGTTTCAGAAACACAGAAGACGGTAGGACACAGAGATGATCATTTTTCAGCTCTTCGGGTTGCCATGGCAGCAGAGAACAACCTCCATTGAACAAGTCAGCCCACTCAAGGTGACAGAGGGTGTGTGGACTTTTGTCAGACTGTCAAGTCTTTTCTTGTTTTCTTTTCCAAGCGCGTCGTTTGCCATCACTCTGTTCGACAGTGGTGAACTGGCAGTGAGTTATCCCATGTGACCGAACAACCTTCAGACATGAACAGCTGGCACACAACAGACGAGTCAATCTGCCAGCAATATGTACTTCACAGGTGTCATCACAGGTGATTCAGGCTCCAGGGCTGGAAAGTTCTGTTGTGTATTTGCATCGTGACACTGGACTGACTGGATGACGCAGTGATGTTCTTTGGTGGAACCTGCTTCATCCATGGACTGAATCAATGGTGCTCAATGGTCGTAACTAATCTAGTGTACGCGAAACAAACCAAAACAAAGAAAGAAAAAAGGAGCTGTGCATTATTAGAAAAATGCTTTTACGAGAGTAACAAAAGGCCTCACTCGAATTATGGACACGGAAGTGCCCCTCCGAGATCAGTCATTCACTGTTTTTCCAGAGGTTGACGTGGACCCTGCATCGTCGGTTTGACCCAGAAGCATAAACTGGGTTTAAAGATTCCAGTTTGCAGCAGAAGTTGCAGCGGTCAGAGCGGTCCCTTGCCACAACAAACATGGCCAACTTTTGGACGTTGTTCTGTTCCGCTTTGACACGTTGCTGTGGAAACGCCTAGTTTATGTTGTGTCACGATAACCAGTCTCAGCTGGACGCATGTAGTTGAACGTTTCTAGTTGATGCACCAGGAATCTTTGGTCTGCACTCAGAGACAGAGTGCAGACTCACAAGACTGAATCTTTGACAAGCAGAAACATCTAGAAGCAGGACGATGAGTTTTCAAAAGGCTGAGCAGACAAACGGTGTTCGTACCAGTTGTGGACCATGAGCTTCTGCACTGCCAGCAGGGCGTTGTAACGGACCAGCTGGTCCTCGTGGTGCATGTGGTTCATCACCAGCTGTTTCCCACCCAGCTGTTCGATCACCCTGACACAGAAGGAACGGAGGAGAATCATTTTATTGAGATGGGAGGAAGAGAGAGAGGAAGTGGAAGTCTGCAGTGGGACGTCACCATGACGCTGTCTGTGTTTCTTTAGTGATGAATGTGAGAGAGCATACGAGATCAATTTACAGAGACTGCACAACCACTTTGGTATGAATTAGAGGAGAAACAATGTTGTTTGGATGCACGAGGACAGAGAGTGAGTCTGACGACACGAGATGCAAAGGCTTATGTTTCCCGGTACTATTTTCACCACATATTCATATTTTTAAAAGTCAGACGAAATATCATGTGTTTTTAAATCAAAATCACTCATCAAATAAAGGAAAACAGACCACTGTGACAACAACCAGTCACTGAGGCATACGTGGGAACCAGTGTGGAGCTGGAGCAGAGCAAGGCACGTATCGAGACACACTTGTTGCCATGGTAACTACATATCCATCCCAAGCTAGTCACATACTCAAGTATATGCTACCTTGGTCATCCATTTCACTCCAGTCAGAACTATGACTTAATAGTGACGAGACGTTTGGTCACCTCCTGATCGACGTCCATCCACTGAGAAGGTCTCACCTTTTACCACGTGGGTAGTGGCGCACGTACTCTCCAATATCATGAGCCGCCACTGCAATAACCTGTGGATCGTCTGACACCTCCAGCAGCCGTGTTAAAATCCTATTCAAGACACGAAAAGGAGGTGTTGTGGCAGTGAAGTCTACTTTTCTGAGCAGGAGAAATCTGTATTTTAGCAGGAGGCAAAAAGTCCTAGACTGGAACACAAACTTATGTTTAATTCTATCATGACACATATTTTTGTGGCGTGTGTGCCTGAGAGTTATTCAGCATTTGCTCAAGTGTCCAGTGAAGAGTTCAAGGACCAAAATGAAGTTTCATCTTACTTGAGAAGCTCATAATTCTTCTCGTTCAGCCGAACGGCGTTCTCACGCCAGAACTTCTCAGACTTGTGCACAGGGCTCCACTCCAGGCGGCCGGACTTGAGTTCAGAGCTGTACTCATCAAAAGAGCTGATGACAAAGTGAGACGATCAAATCAGAGGTGAATTATTCGACTGTCTTCATTCAAACCCAGCAATTATTTCAGGTGGTGATTTCTGCCAAGCAGATGATCCAGCCATGAACATAATCTACAGTAAATCAACATAAACAAGTCCCACATGCATCGTCCACCTGCAGTACTTGTCACTGGCTCTGTGAGCTGATGGTGACCACATGGACCAACCTGAGGTCCTGCACACTCTCTCCCAGCCTCTCCAGCAGGAACTTGATGTCCTCAGTGATATCCTCATCATCATACTTCTGCTGCTCCAGGTTCTCCAGCTGCTTCAGCACCTTGCATTGAATCATGGCCAACGCGTACTCCTGACGAGTCTCTCTCTCAGCAGACTTCTCCAGAAGGTTCTGAATGGGGAAGGTTTCTTGTTTTTCATTTTTTGAAGTCACATCTCGGTTACACAGTCACAGATGGTTGTTTGACCCTTTGGGACCCAAAAGTCCCCACACTGTTTCCTTTATCATAAAACCGAAGGTATTCAGAGGCCTAATAACGTGGACTCAAAAGTTTTAAATCAGAGCTGAAACATTCAGACAGTTGACTGATTTTTCTGTACTTCTTCTTCTTCTTCTCCTTTCAGCTTGTCCCTCTTCAGGGGTTGCCACAGCGAATCATTGATTTCCATCTTTCCCTGTTCTCTGTATCCTCTACTCTGACTCCAACTACCTCCATGTCCTCCCTCACTGCATCTATAAACCTCCTCTTTGGTCTTCCTCTCTGTCTCCTACCTCCAACTCCATCTCTAACATTCTCCTACCAATGTATCCACTGTCCCTCCTCTGCACATGTCCAAACCATCTCAATCTAGCCTCTCTAGCTTTTTCTCCTAACCTTCCTGTCTGTGTTGTCCCTCTGATGACCTCATTCCTAATCCTGTCCATCCTGGTCACTCCTAAAGAGAATCTCAGCATCTTTAACTCTGCCACCTCCAGCTCTGCCTCCTGTCTTCTGCCTATCGCTAGTGTCTCTAAACCATACATCATAGCTGGTCTAACCACAGTCCTGTAAACCTTTCCCTTCACCTTAGCTGAAACTCTTCTATCACAAATCACTCCTGACACTTTTCTCCAGCTGTTCAACACTGCCTGCACCCTATTCTTCACTTCTCTTCCACAGTCTCCACTACTCTGCACTGTTGATCCTAAGTACTTAAACTCCTGCACCTTCACCACCTCTGCTCCCTGTAACCTCACTTTTCCACTGGTCTCCCTTTCATTTATGCACATGATTTTTCTGTACAAGGGACATAAATGAGCCTCCACACTGCAATACACACAGTCTTCAAAGAAGTGTCTCCAGCTATGGGGTTTGATTTGTAGAACACATGGCACATTACACACAAAAACCTACATTTTACCAGAGTTAGAGGAGGACAAACACTTCCCAAAACACAGCAGTGCTGTCATAGAGGGTGTGTTCGAGGACATCCAGATGGTCTGAAAAAATCCACGTCACACTGCTGGTCTCAAGTGGTGAGAAGAGGCATTTACATAATTATGACATTTGGGAAAAAAACAGTGATGAAATTAATGTTGTCTTTCTTTAAAGACTTTTTATTCTGAAAGTGTTGGTGATAATCTGAATTCCCTAAAGTCGGCATGGCCCAGTGAATATTGTTGGAATTCAGGGAGTTTAGTAGCGGTTTAGTACAAACACTGAGGTGGCTTCAGAGGCACCAGGGAACAGACACTTCAGGGTGTCTTCTAATTATTAGCTGCAACGTCCCAGTCGAGTCTATGACAAACGTCTCTGTCTAATTAGAATCCCAGCCCCTCTATTGGGTGCATTCACAAATGGTGGATGTGACAGCTCTGCTGGCATAAGCTGTGATGAATCAGCTTCAGAAGGAATTGAAAGCATGAAAAAATGCAATCTAAGCTTTTCCCTAAAACTGTGTGTTTGAAACCCAGCAGCTCATTTCGGGTCACAAGTGTTTTTTTCCAGACCAAGATAATTTGCTATATATTTATATATTTGGTATATTTAATATTTCAGTGGAAATCCACCCCAAATGTTGTGAGTAATCTTCCAAACAAGCAGGCCAAGCTAGAACCCAAAACAATCACATCACTTCCATGAGAGAAGTAAAGAAAGTTGAGAAATTCTGCACATACCCGGAAGGCGGCCAGAATGATTCGGGTGACTTTCTCCTTGACAGACTCCTGGAGGATGTCGGACAGAGCTGGAACGACGTTGTAGCGTCTCAGCTGCTCACAGAGCTGAGGACTAAAGGCCAAGAGCCAAACACAGAAGATCATCTGGTACTGGAGCTGGAAGCCGCACTTGTTGCTCAGCACCGCTGTTATACTTCAACAAAAAGAAAATAGAACACATATTTATATTCTTCTAGAAATTGTAAAAAAGGATAAAAATTATGACCAGCTGGGAAGATGGTCCAAATCCATACCTCGCAGATATTCACAAAGAGAAAAGCTTTCATGGCCGTGTGGCAACACTCTCCTGATCCATTATTTAGTATACTCACTCTGCTCTACAAACATGTTGTTTTGTTGTAAAGCACTTTGAGCTGCATGTTCGTATAAAAGCTGCTACACCAACTACGTTTACTATTATTATTATTATTATTATTATTACAGATGTATGAATTACATCTGTCAGATACACCATACTGTTTATAATCATATTTGTGTGTCAGTGAGGCTTTGTAAGCAATACACCATAAAGACAATTATATATACTTATCAAAACTACTAATTAACCACAACAGTTAGATAGTTATTAAATATTTTGTTGTATTTGTTACAGCCCTATTGACCACACATATAAAAACAAAATGATTACTGACCAGTTCACTCCATCGGCTTCCACCCAGGCAAACCTATACTCGTTGACCCTCAGCATCAGCTGAAGGCAGCCGGCCACACACTGGACGTACTGAGAGCTCTGCGGGACACATGGAAACATTTACTCACAAAGAACGTCGCTGCTAAGCAGGTAAATGTTATGAGGTCGATTAGTGCAGCTTAGAAACATGAAAACAGCTCGCAAGCAGAGACGGCGCACAGAAGGAAACCAGTTCAATGTCTATCACCACCTTTCCAACCTGAGGCATCGCACATGCAGGCTAGAATCAACACATGCTAGATCATGGACTCAAGATGTACAGAGCAACAGCGGGGGAATGTGTTCCATCACACCTGAGCGGAATCATGTAAATTGGTATTAGAGAAGAGAAAGCTGAGAGGAGAGAACAGATCGCATTAATCAGTGGATTAAAAAAAGTCAAATGAACGCGAAGACGTCCAGCAAAGAGGAACAGGCAGCAGTGAGGACAGAGGAATGAAGGTTACCTGGTTGAAAATGGAGGGAGGAAAGATGACGTTCAGTTATTAGACAGCACTCACGTCAATAGATCAGTGTCAGTGTACTTCTCAGAATAATTAAGCCTGAGAACAGATGAGATTAATAACATTTATGGATGCTGCTGTGCAACTGCTCTTCCAATTTCACTTCATTGTAGAAGGAAAGCTGTTGTCATGCGTTTTCAGCATTAGGGAGAAGTGGCTTGTCGCATGCACAGTTAAAAATCAACCAGTGGCAGCAAACACCATGCTGTAAATGGAGAATCCCTGCCGCACGTCACGACCGTTTGTTTTTAAACACTGGGGTCATCAGCAATTGAACTGTCAATGGAAGAGCTGCAGTGCAAGAGGAGGATGGAAGAGAAAAGATATGAAAGTCCAGTGACAGCTGACAGCTGACAGATGCCAGCTTGCACAGAACCTGCCATTGCCATTTTTTTTTTTTTAAGTTTTGGAAGCGCCAGGCTGACCGAAGATGCACTCCACTTATACTCACTTCACTGGGGGAAATAGTTCCTGCTCCTGAGCCTGTTTCTGGACCTGTACCATGTAGGTTCTAATAAGAGATAAGCAAAAGAAACAGGTGCAGAGCTCGACTTAGAGGCACTGGCCAACACAGTGTACTGTAAAACCTGACCAGCAAGAAAATCATTGTTGAATGGCTGCTCTGGAGAGAAATGATTAAATTTGGTAGAAAAGGAAAATGCTCATTAACATATTTTCAAAAACAGAGAAAATGTATCCCAATTGACTGAAGACAATCGGAGGAGAGAGTAGCTATGTCGGAGGATTTGAGGAATACAGCTGGAAAATGCAGATAAACGGGATACCGATACACAGATGTTTTATCAGCCCACTACTTGCTGAGTACATGTGAGCACAAAGCCACGCAGCAGATTTGAATCATTCCACTTCAAGGTCTGACAGGACTCAGATTTAATTAGGTAGGTACAAATATTAAGTTAAAGAAGGAAAAAATGGGAGAATTAACTTCCGTCACAGTTCAGCATGAGTCCAGACAACAGAATTCAATCAAGAACTTACAAATGAATACAAATGAAGAAGAAGCAGCAGCACAAATGTCAACTCAATTATAGGTGACGATACATCCCAGTGAATCAAGCTTTTCAAATAAACTGCTACATTTTTAATTACAATTATGGAACACATATTTAATGCACACCCATTAATGACCAGTATTAAAAAATACTTGTACATACACTCAAATTATACTGCATCTACGAACCGTTCGCCATGTGACACGACTGAACTGGTCACTTTGGGATGACATCTGCATCACCATAACTGTTAAAGAACATCAAATACACATACCTGGGAGCTGAGTTGACTTTTTATCCAGTTGAAGTAGTAGTTCAGATCACTTCCCTCCATCAGATCACGTCCCCATGCAGCCAACTTGGCGATAATTCTTGCGGCCTGTTAGAGGAAGAGGACATATCATACTCATATTAGCTCTTTGCAACAGAAATAATCAACACCCTCAATAAACTGCATTGAAATCACTGTGAAGATACATTTGTTACTGTTTAAAATAATCCTTTGTGATATGATGCTGCTGTTCCGGCAGCAGAAACAACAATTATCATCTCTATTACACTACATATACTATCAGTCAAAGTTTGGACACACATTCTCATTCAACTGGATGAGCGAAAGACATTGTTTGCAAACACGTGATTTAAAATAGTCTTTTCCCTTAACTTAAATTACATGTACAATACATGCACCTGATAAAATACGGACAGACTACAGAATCCTCTGTCCAAGCTCATAATACAGCAGGTGTAGAAGAGCAAGAGTCAAAAGTCAGCATGTCGGATTGAGTTCACCTGCTATTTCACACATCTAAGGTCACATCCTGCCCCCTAATGGACACATCTATTCTTAACTAAACACAGTCGTTCACTACTTGAAAAGGTTGCCATCATTACATTAATTGCCTGCTTGAGAGAAAAAAACATACCGAGGAATTATTGATAACTTGCTGTGATTAGAAACCGTGATTATCAGGAACGATGGCAAAGCTCACTATGTACTCCCAATTTAGACCCTCTTCAGTACATCAAATGTAAAAATGTGTCATTTGTTTTATCATTGCATTTTGCTCTGAATGACTCACCATATGAACAGTGAACAGGTCCTGGCGATTCAGCATGGGAAGGAAGTAGGACCACGCAGTGTTCTTCGTCTTCTTGGCGTAATCGAAGAAAATGTTCACCCTCTGGTGGTTCTCCTGGGAGACACAGGAATTCCTGAATGAGCGCTTGGATTGTAACAATTCTATTAAATCAGACACACTGATAAACTGATAAACAGACATAAACACATTTTAGAAGGAAACTATTTTTTCACTCCTCACTGATCAGGGTGGGACAGTTTGTGACACGTGCATGTGACTCTGTTTACCTGTAACGTGTCATCGATGAGTGTTAAGATGTACTGCACTGTCTGTTCCTTGGAGATGTGGGCCATCAGGTTCAGAAAGGTCTTTGCACACTGAAAATAAAAATAAAAACATCAGTGCCCTTTTCTCTTGAAAAAGCTTTCAAACTCAAGTACTGAATTTCTTCAAACAGAAAGCTCCTACCAGACCAAAATCAGGGTCCATTTTAAATTAGCATAATGGGTCCTAATGACAATAATAAAGGACATTGCTGACATTGTTTATAATAACAATTTGTTGTCTGTTGCAGCAGTGAAAGTTAACACATGACACACACAGGGTAACAGTCAACAGGTAACAGGACAACACACCTGATGTCCCTCATTGGTAAGAATGACCTGTTTCTCCTCAGAGTTGGCCACCTCAAACTTCTTGATGAACTCACAGTCCTCTGCTGAGATCATCTGACTCCTGAGGAGAATGTTGATGCACACATTCAAAGTCTGTCACAATGCGACTGCAACATAATGTCATGAACCATCAATATTTTCACAAACATGACCTACTCATGTTCAATGTTGAGTAAAATGTTTTATTCGCTCATTCAATGTGTTTTGTTCTATTTTCGTTTAATTTATTCATATATTTTCTACTTTTCTACTCTGTGTGTGTGTGTGTGTGTGTGTGTGTGTGCTTGTGTTTGTTTATAAATATCATATATACACACTGCACTATTTTCCACTGTTCTTTTGCAGCTATGGTACATATTTCAGTTAGGAAATATTAATATTGAAGTGCCTCTTTTTACTCCTTTTGTATTGTTAACCCCCCATTGTTTTTATGACGTCCCTAAATACAAGACTTTTCTATTCTACTCTAACAGACTTCTTATCGTGATTCTGAACATTTTTCCTTGTTTCTTGCCTCCGTCACTAAGAGGTGCTCATGTGAACATTAGCTTTCTATTCAAACAGTCAGTTTACCAAGTGTCATGAGATAACCATTTGTGTGAATTGGCGTTATACAAATAAAATGTGACATGATAATCTCATGGCACAGACTTTATTCATGTGGTGCTAGCCAAATCGTAAGAGTAGCTTGCACAGGAACAATAAATAAACCTGCAAGTTCCACTACAGGCAAAACAACAAAATACAGGCATAGTGGTTGTGGGAAGTTGTAGTTAGCACATAAATGTTAAATAAAGAGGAAGAACATCTACAGAGAATGACTCCCTTCCTACTGGTTGACTGTGTGCTGTGAGGAAATGCCGACACCTTTTAACCCCAATGGAGACGTTGGTGTTGGAGGACCGAGTGAGGTGGACTTACTGCAGGTAGGACTGCCAGTTCACCAGGTTGGCCCGAACTTCTGCTGCCTTAGCAGCGATGATGTTGGTGGGGACCGCAGCGTCCACAGCCCCGCGGATATCCATCCTGTAATTTGGTGACTACAGGTCCGACAGAGATCCGGCAGCACCTGAATAAAAAGGGGATTAATATCCGCACAGATTCACAGGAGCCGCTGGCAAACATGCAGCTGCTGCTCTGGGAATGTTAGCTAGCTGTCAAAGCGCTAACAGGCGGTAAGGGAAGTTAGCAAGTGAGCTTCGTTCAATGTCACGACGGGTATTTCTTTAGAATTTCGACTAAAACCCATTTGTCTTTATGTTGACTGAAGGTATATATATGTAGTTCACGAAATATTCAATAATACGAGGGCCAGGACACACCGTTAGTGAAGGGAGCCATGGAACCAGCTCGAAATGTTAGCGAAGGATGCTAAACTACAGTAGCCTGTGCTCGCTTAGTTTCAGAGGGGGTTTTACCGTCGTGTCAAAAGATATCGGATGAACAGACATTTGCGTTTGGAGACAACACAGCCGGACAAAACGTACATGAATTAATTACATGTATTAGTCAGTAAATACCGGAGGAAGAACCCGGTCACTCACCCAGCTAGCGTCGTGTGAGCAGCTGACTGAGTCAACGGCGTCATGTGACACAAAGTCACATGAGAGAAGCTCCTGACATAAACTGTCACAGCACAAACAGTTCGTTTGGTCTCGGAACGTCGTGCTGACCGGTGCCATGAAATATAATGAAAGGAAAGATAGATGGATGTATACAACATTTTCAGCAGAAAAAAAACATATATTTCAAAGAATGAAACTGTTCAGAACACAATTAGATTGGCAATCATGTTTATCTCATCTGTTTTGTTTTGTCGACAAGTCTTAAGAAGCAATCTAAAACATCACTGATTTTCTTCTTCTTCTTCTTCTTCTTCTTCTTCTTCTTATTATTATTATTATTATTATTATTATTATTATTATTGTTGTTATTATTATTATTGTTGTTGTTATTATTATTATTATTATTTTATGTAACTTATTTAACCAGGTAATTCCCATTGACCATTTTCAATACACAATACAAAGAAAAGATGGAGATATGAGGACTGATGTTGTGAAATGGTTCAAATATTTTCCACATCCTGAGAATCATCTTTGTGAACACTCACTATGAACGTAGACAGACAGACAGTGACTTCTGAATCTGGGAACCAGTGTCTTCTCATGAGCGACTTCACCCAGTGCAAACACCTTTGAAGCCCTTCAGCAGCGTGCGTGTCAGTGTCATATATCACTGGAAATGCATGAACACTGGGGCCATATGTCTCCTCAAAAAGGTCAATTTACCAATGTTTTAATCCACAGTGGGAATTTATCAAGTAGCATCTCCAATCACAAATGAATCCACGTCTGTCACCCGTCTCTCTGTCCATCTCACACAGACTCTAAGACCTCCTGCCTTAATCCCCCTAAGCCGGTGAGACGCAGTAAAGCAGAGCGGAATCATCTAGTAGGAACATAGTCCTAATCCCCTTCTGCCCTCTCCTTTGTAAACACTCTCCTCTTTCTCAGGGTCGCTGATGCTTTTCGTCTCTCCATCACTATGTGCTTCCAAACAGATGCCAGAAAAACATAGAGGAAGGAGGAATGCGTGTGGATCTCTTATGAGCTCAAAAATACTTGGCAGCGAGCCTCACGTGGCGGGTGAGGCCTCGTGGTCAGAAGATGCCATGTGGTAGAGAGGTGAGGCAGTGGGAGATCAGGCCCACGTCTGCTCTGCGGGGAATCAGACGTACCAGGGCCCTGATGTGGCAGCGGATAGGGCGACTGGCCCGTGCATGTCAGCATGGTGTGGGATACCCAGGAAACAACAATGACCCGGGCCCAGACGAACAGGAGATGGTGTGCCTTGAGGTAAGGACATGATCAGTATGGGTTTTACTGTCACAAGTGTGTTTTTACTAGAAGTGTACTTAAACGTCCTCTGTACTTCCTTTTCCATGTGTTTATCCCTTAATTGATCCAAAACACGCACACACTTTTTATTTTACAGTGAAACTGGCCTTTAAGCAGTTAAAACAGGTCAGAATATAAATAGCTAATGGGAAAACAAAGTGAGGATTAAGTCCAAATCTGGAATGAATGGGGTTCTTCTCAGAGAAAATACTGGTCGTCATGTTGAACAGATAGTAAATAGCACTGTGTGGTTGTTGTTGAATTTCTATATGGTTTGGAATCATAAGTCAAAGTGTCAACACATCTGTCAGTTATCTTTGACATTAATATTCAGCTTACACATCCTTCATACTCTCTGGTGTTGTTACTCCCGTCAAAGCATGTCTGGCCATTTTTGACTTTTCATTAGACCTCTATTTGGGGAAGTGCTTATAGTTTGAACAAGGCCTAAGAAGATTAAAAGTGTGTGCCTTAAGGTAGTCTGATATGAGTCCTCAAGCACCTAAAAGTGTCCGTCACCGTGCCATTATTCATAACAGCTGGGACGTCTGAATGTCTTCAGTGAGATGTTGTTTTTGGTCAATGGACAATTAAAGATTTCTGATGGTTTGACGTCGTAAGTACCAGGAAGGGGAGGACTGTAAGACGGCGGGGAAAAGTGCCAAAGTGCATGCGAGGAAACAAGACAGGTCAGGTCATATATACAGTTCATTACATTATTATGTGATTTCAAGAAGATTCTGGAAGCAAATCGGAGCTTGTCAGATTCACACTGGGACTGTAAGTGAAAGAATGGAGTCGTCATCTGTGCAGCACTACCAGGTTCGAGTCATGTTTTGTTTTCCAATAAAACATTTTGACAATATTGCTTTATGCTTCATGGATGATGTTCCATTGTTTTTCCTAAAATATGTCCCATGCATGTGACGATAATGTCCAAGGAATGACAGTATATACACACCATTGCTGCCCTGAAACGCCTGTTGGTGCATTATCCATTCATATTGTTTTTTATTTGTCCAGATTTAAACATTTCATTGCCAGAAATGATCAGTTCAGTGGGGCGTCACAGTTGTTGACAGACTTGAATCGTCTGTCTATGAAACTAATCTTTGTTTTCTAATTTACTCCACAAAGCACATTCTGCAGTTGCCGGTAGTGGTTTTGTGTGTGTGTGTGTGTGTGTGTGTGTGTGTGTGTGTGTGTGTGTGTGTGTGTGTGTGTGTGTGTGTGTGTGTGTGTGTGTGTCAGACAATGGTTGACTAGTGGTGAATCCATCTTTTCAACGTCAAATCTACTTTTTCTACAGTCTCATGCGTGTTGTTCGCTGCGTGAACATGCAGCGAATGAGCTTTGCAGGTAACTTGGCTCCAGTGACAGTTGATGTATCAGTGGAATGCGTGTTTGTCGACCTCAATAAACCCTAGAACATTAACATCCAGTGGTTTCACGAAGGCATGGGTGAAAGTCCCCCGCCGTTAGTTTTCTAGGGTTAAGTGGCGAGGTGAGGGGGATGTTCAGAGGATGAAGGTCAAGAAAAAGGTCAGTCACAGCATGTTGCGATGATGCATGACAGGCTGCATGAATGCTGGTGAGCCTAGCATATTCTTGTTTACCTTTAACCACATGTGTGGTAATTTGCAACATCAGTCTCATCAGAGACACAAACGGAAAAGGGGTGTGGATAAATAAGTCTTACTTCATCTCACTTGTTGCACACTTGCGTGTTTTTCCATGATTTATTTACGTAATAGAATAGAATAGAATAGAACTGGAACTAGACTTTACTGAGCCTGTAAAGGAAATTAAATTACATAAATTCACATTAACTAAAAATTAAGGTAAAAAAGAGGAGAAAAGGCTTTGGAGAATTGTACACACAATTTACAAGCAAATCTAAAGGCTCAGTTAATTAGTCTTCTTGGGTGTTGTGGACGTCCCAGTTCTGAATGGACTTGCTGACATTTACAGTGCAAAGAGCCATGTGATTAACGTGTCTGGAAGAGACAGACGAGCAGCATTGTCAGAAGGGAAAAAAAAAAAAAAACAGTCACCCGAGTAGCGCCGTGTCTCGTCGGCCATAAGTGTGTATCATCAGCTCGTCCTCACCTTCCAAATGTTCATCACTCATGGTCTCTTGAGGTGCTATGTCGCTCTCTGATTCCCATCTACGTGCTGAGCTCCACTGATTGAATCGGCCCTTACTTCTGTCCTCACAGTGCTGTGAATCCCCTTTAATCACACGCTGACGACTGTATTCATTTTGTCACCAAGCTCTGTCATCCTGCTCTTCTGCGTGACCTTGCGCCTCCACTTGGCACTCAAGGGAAAAGTGTGTGTGTGCTCATCGACTCACCGCTGCATACGGTATAATTCACGGCCTGCGTGTATCAGTCTCACTGTTTGTGGGTCTGTGTTGCGTAACGCGAGCACGGGGGAAGGTGTTCAATGAAGTGTCGGAGGGGGTCACATGTTCATGTGTTCACTGGGGGGATAAAGATGTGTGGATGCTCAGGACATGTCCCGGTTAAGCCTCATATAGTATGTCACTTTGGCCAGGAGAGACGGCGCTCATCTGAGTAGATGAATACCTATTTCTTCGTCTTGTGTCGCAGAGGCTCATGTTCTCCATCGTTCTTCTATTGTGAGATTGGTGCCATTTCTTTTCAGGGCATTACAGAACATCTGGACCGTCTGATGTAAATGAGCAAAATCATTTGTGAAAATACACTGTGCTAGCTGCTGAGTACAGAGGGCCCTCTGGTGTTTATATACAGTACGACAGGAAGTGTGATGATAGTCAGCTGCATTATGTGAGAATCTGCCTCAACAAGCCAAAACAGAACTTCCTTCTATGCTGCTATGTTCAATGGAGGACGTTCAGCCACGGCTCTGTTCCACAGCCAGGAATGAGAGGAGACTTCAGTCAGTTCCATGTGAACATCATCCGTGCACCGCAGTTACCTTCGGGTGGCAGTGTTGTGTGTGTGACTTCTACATCATTACTGCTTGCAGGCCTGTGCTGTGATTACACACACACACACACAGCCGCCTGGAAACTTCTGCATGGCTCTGAAATGCAGCGCTGGACAGATGTTAGGGAAGAAAAGGCAACATTCATCTAAACAAGTCGATGCAATATGTGGACAGACAAACTCACATGTTTATTGTCCATCAGCTGCTTCAGCACCACAGTGAATGTGGATGAAGGATCGCTGGTGCAGGTTTTCACCAGCTAGCAAATAGCAATGGAACCACTAATGCCTAATTTACCAACAGCGTGACATTTTTGGTCATATAATTTTGTAAGTAATAGTTTTGAGTTCCTTCGTTGTAGATATTCCCCTTTATATGTCATCAGTTTGAGACAAATCTTAAAACTTCCCTTTTTACACACTTCCCTTTTAACTGGCGTATGCCTGCACCTCTGCAATACTGTTTGAATGTCTTTTAATCATTTCTGCTTTTTCATCCTTGTTTTAATGTTGTAAAGCACTTTTATACACCGTACATTCAATGTATTATTATTTTATTATTCTGATAAGTCGTTTTTTTATACAAAATTTTGTTTATTCATCCCAAAAAGTTGGAATAAAAATGAACATTAAACAAAAGCTCAGGTCTCAGGAGGATAATGATAATAATATTTGTTGTTATTATTATTATCTGTGACTTGTGTGGCTGCAGCCATGTTGAGTTGAGTGGAGCAGTGAGGATGTTAGGAGGTGTGAGGGAGTCACACACACACACACACACACACACACACACACACACACACACACACACACAAGAGGAGCAGAGGACCTGCACACACAACCTGTGCCATTCTGTCAGATGGGGCTTTACGCACCTCGCTGGGCTACTACGAGTTGGAGAGGAGACGCATGCGTACTGACTTGAAGCAGCCGGTCGGAGGAAGGAAAAAGCCCTTATGTGCTATCGGATGTAATCAAGGCAAATAATTACCTCTTCCCGCTGTGCATACATGGTGAAATTGTAAGTACGAGCTGCAATCCGATGTTTCGTTGCATTCGTTGTTCGCATCCCGGCGTCCGTTCCGACCGGTGTGTCACTGTGTCAGCGGGCTTTTTCCCAGATGGAGGCAGCGTCTTTTCGGTGGTTGTCCGGGGCGATGAGGCTCTTCTTCTCCGCGGTGCCACTTTCCATTGATGTCATGTTGGTGCGAGTTGCGTTTAAAACAAAACAACAACAAAACGGGGGAAATCGCGCAGGATCCGATCAGATCAGTGTTTTGTGCGACAAAAAAAAGAAGATTTTTAAAAAAAATGTATCATTCTGATGTTGGTGTTACTCTGTGAAGTACCCTTTGAATGGATATGACCACCCCCACCCCCCATTTTCATCGTCTGTTGAGTCAGGCCACTGCAATTGTCTCCGCCTGAGGTACCCGACACCTAACGCGTAAAATATGCCATTTGGCACAAAAAAATGTGCTGCTTCGGATCCATTTTAGAAATGGCCAGATGGTTTGTATTCACCGACAGCCTGAGACAGAGATGCTGCGGTTAGATTTGCAAGCTGCGCCTTTAGCCCCCCTCCTCCTTCCCTTGTACCAATTCTTCTGACGTTTTTTTTCTTGTGTCAGGTAGTGGCCGGATGATGCTTTGTTACATAAATGATCTGACAGGATTTGTCAGTGTCTGACCTGCTGATGACACATTTGTCTGCAGGCCAGCAAACCCTTCAGGATAAAACTCTAGCCAGCAATTCCCCATGAATGGGATGACTGCGTGTACGTAAAACACTATTTGCAAGCAGATTTTCGTTCATTGTCACAGGTACGAGCATCGTGATGGGCTTTGATGCACAGATTCAAGCCGCCACAGATGGGATGCTTCACGGGTGGATATTTAAAATTCTAAATCCGATGTAGGACAAAGGGAGAGACGTGCTCGGTGGACAGGCGTGTTCAGATGGAAGTAAAACCAAAGTCAGCGATGTTCTCTTCTGGTTCCCCTGATTTGAATGAACAGCTGTGGTTCAGAGTGTGACCTCTGTGCATGCCAGCACACGTTGTGTCCACAGAGACACCACAAGCACTTTGCTTTCCCCACGTCCCACCGACAGATAGGTGCCAGCTGCTGAGCTATATTTATGACATGTTCAGTGGTGATCAATAGAACTAGATGCACACAAATGTCATTCTCAAATCGCAAAGGCGTCCTCGTAGGCCAAATATCGGTCAGTGCGGTTCCTGACGACCTGCTCTTCTCCTCGCGCTCCAGCCCATGGGATCAGAGACGATGGAGATGCGAAAGAGGCAGATGTCGGTGCAGCAGGAGTCGGCAGCGGGGGGGACTGCACTGGCCCAGCAGGGCCAGCCGGGCTCAGCCAACCCACGAGGCTCCAATGCATGTTGCTTCTGCTGGTGCTGCTGCTGTAGCTGTTCTTGGTAAGCACCCCCCCCCCCCCCCCCCCCCCCCCCCCCCCCCCCCCCCCCCCCCCC
>CAAKHB010004567.1:153396-166399 GCA_901007665.1 Aeoliscus strigatus
CTGTCATTGTACACAGCATGGCTGACACTCTGCACACCCTGAGCTCCTGTGTCACACCACATATTTTGCATTTTTGCACAGTTTTCCTCCTGTAGTCGCCTCATTAACTATAATATACCGTTACAGAGGTACGTCTGTGTGCATACACGGGCAGCAGGGGAACTGTTTGACACTGTAGCATGGACATATAGTAGAGTCCATCATGTTTACCGATGACAGAGAATGTATCTCACGACAAATTCAGGATCAAATTTGTATAAATTCACTAGAATAAAGATGGAAAACCGATCAAATATATAAATATGTAATATATATATATATATATATATATGTATAAAATGTTGTCTTACATGTGTCCCACTATCAGGAACGAAGACAGGGATGATAGGAACCGAAAATCCTCTTACGACGTCAAGGAAGGGACTGCAGACTGTGAAGACTGGTCAGCTAGATTCATCAAACAACAATAAAGAAAAAAATCTCCCGTTGTTTCACATGTTTTTACTGTGGGAATCATGTTGTTGTTCCTCTCCTGCAGCCCTAAGCCCACGTTGGAGGAAGTGCGCTCATGGGGGCAATCATTTGACAAGCTGATGTGTTGCCCAGCGGGGAGGAACTCCTTCCGTCTGTTTCTTCGCACGGAATTCAGCGAGGAGAACATGCTCTTCTGGCTAGCCTGCGAGGAGTTCAGCAAAGAGACCAATAAGAGTGGGATCGAGGAGAAGGCTCGGGTCATCTATGAGGATTACATTTCCATTCTGTCGCCCAAAGAGGTCTGAGATTTCACTGAATTGGCAAATATGTGTTGTTAATTTGACATTTGAGGATTTTTTCCTATTTGCTAGAATGGGGCTATTGATGCCAGTGCCATGTTGTTGGCATGTACATGTCATTAGCATAGCTTAGCATCAGCAGGTGAAATTAGTTTGTCCCTCTTTTTGAAGGTGCAGCCAGCACCTGATTCAGAGGGCAGGTTTTGTTAAACACAACAACAACATGGGGTTGTTTACACTGAAATGCAGAAATGGACAGAAATGCAACCAAACTTCAGAATTCAGTTTATCAGTAACCCTGAAAGGAGGAAAATTCTGCAGGACTAGCCAGGGTTTTCAAGAAAGCTGGGGCCCATTCCAGAAAGTAGGTTTAGTAAAAACTTGAGTTTGTTAATCCTTAAATGAGAGTTGTCCTTCTTTTAGGGTTACTGATAAACTGACTTCTGCTGGTGTTTGCGAGAACAGAGTTCAGAGGCCATCCGTGTGCGGCTCTAGAACCCTGTTTGTTTACGCTGTGTTGTAATAATAGCTCCCCAGTATGTGCTTTCACTAAGTAATGTGACATCACCAAATGACTGACGAACACTGTCCGTGTCTGAAAACACGATGATGCCATTGTACTTCCTCCACCTGGAGGGTGACACCTCAGTGTCTCCACCATCTGCTGTCAACTTTGGTCCTCTTCCCTTCTCCTAAAAGACCTCGCTATACTTTTTTGATATTTCCACAAATCTCCCCACGATCTGTTGCACATGTAGCATGTCTGCCAAAGCTGTCACATCTCGCCGGCTTGTCCATATCCAGAGGTGGAACAAGGGGAATGGCTTACCTCCGCCAAGGCGGCAGAGGTCTGCGCTCTCTAGCCCTAAACTAACCCTAACCATCCTGCCCCCCCAGACCTCGCACATAGAAGGGGCAGGCATGGTATTCACAAAATAAATGTAGCGTCTTTGAGAAGCTGTTGCTTTTCCTAATCGCCCTGTTCTTGCCACACAGGTCAGCCTCGACTCCCGCGTACGTGAGGCCATCAACAGGAATATGCCGGAACCCACCTTGCACACGTTTGATGACGCCCAGCTGCAGATCTATACACTAATGCAAAGAGACTCATATCCCCGCTACATGAACTCCCCAGCCTACAAAAACCTGCTCAACACTCTGTCAGAGCAGTCCCCTGAATCTTAGGGTGGTTATGACCTGTGATCTTTGAAATCTCTTTATCTCCCCCCATCCTGTCCCACTCTCTTTTTGAATCTTTCTTTGTATGTTCAGTGCAGGATTACATGAACCCGGGCCTTGGGCCTGGTCCCTCCCAGGAATCTCAGAGCTATTGTGATCTGCACCTGACCGAAGACACTCAGGTCTCAAATTCTCCCGAGGGCTCGACATCACAAGTACTGCTAAAGATCAACATAGCAAGACACTCCAAAGGAATATGAATATGTTTTTTTCTTTTGCTTTTTTCTTCTTTCTTTTGATAGAAATAATCTATTTTATTTGTGTTCAGAGTTTTTTATGGTCTGTTGTTTTTTGTATGATCATTTGGGGGGGATGATTCCTACTGTAGACTATATATTTATGGGTTTGTAAATAGTAAAAATGGAATTGTGGGTATTTTATGTGGAAACGCCTGGTTCTATTTACTGCGTATGAAAATCAAAGCTCAAGTCAATGGCTACATGTTAGCTGTATTTGCAGGCAGCTTTGTGGGGGTCCTGTATGACTTTGGTTTCCACCCTGTTTTGTTACCCAACCTCACACTTTGTTACCTGTGACAGCAACTTGGCAACTCCAGTTGATGTAGACATCCAGCTTGATTTAAATCAGTGGTGTCAACAGAGGGTTATTGACACAATGTGCAATTTGTTACTTTAAGAAGCTAAAATGACGTTTGAAAAAAAAAAAAAAAATTCCAGTATAAAATTACTTTTTGAATTTTCTGATTCACAGCATTCTATTTTGTTGTATTATTTATGTATTTATCTATTTATTCATATTTATCTCCAAAACAGAAGAATCCAAACGAGTGTATATAATTATAATACAGTGAACTAAACTATATGTCAAGACCAGAAAATATCTTGTTTGCAAAAAAACAACAAAAAAACAAAATACACTACTAGTCAAAGGTTTGCACAAATGTTCTTATTCAATTGAATGAGAAAGTGTGTCCAAACATTTGACTGGTAAATGAATAACTAATTAGTAAGAATGATTTATGATAATACACTATGGTTTAATTAAAAGTATACATTTTTATTTATTTTGTACATTTGAAAATCTAAATCTACTTAAATTCAACTCTTAATTTCTTGTTTCCTGGAAAGAGCTATGTATGTTGGTGCTAATTATCAGGGTAAATAAGAACTTAATGTCACTTGATCGTTAATTTACAACGAGTCTGACATCAAACCGAGGATACATGATGAATGATTTCTGTCAGTTTGTTGCCCTGAAACGAAGACATTTTCCCACAAGTTTTACAATTTGTGCTAAAAAATATGAAAGGGCCATTTTGTGTATAAATGTCTTGAGGGGCAGACCGGGTTAGCAGCAACACCAGAGCTAAGCTACGTCAGCTGTGTTTTGAGTTTGAACTGACAGAAATTGGAGTTGCCAATCGTGAACTACTTCTATGTGCTCTGATAGTTTTAAATGAATTACTTTGTTGCCTCACAAATATGTCACTCAAAGACAAGATCCTCACATGGGGAAGTGCCTTGACATTCAAATCTACGACATCTTTCTCATGGGCAACAGTTGTTGCTGTGAAGGCGGTTACTGGAGCACAAAGACTGTTTACTGGAAATTGTCCCTCTCATTGGCCAAATTATCGCATGTGTTTCGTCTTGATTCCTTAGTCGTGACGTCATCGGCCCATTTTGTGGAGAGGGATGACAGCAGGAGGACAAAGATAAACAGACAGGACTGGTTGATCTTAACTTCATGCCAATGTGTGTGTGCTCCACAGTGCCACTTCTTGTCTTAGAGTTCACATTTAACTGACGATGTGCAATTTGAGCAGATGGAAACACGGCGCAGATCGACCTCAAACTCATTCTAAGCCAGTGGTTTGGAGTGATGCCTATAAATATTGTTTCTTCTTCTGTTTACTATATGAAATGTGTTATTTTGCGCTGAGTTTACTAAAGAATACGTTTTTAAAAAAAAAAAATGTGAATGTTTACAGTATATATGGTTTAGGTTTTTTTTGCTATTCTCTGACTTGTGGGCATTTTGGTTGAGATAAAATAAAGCACAATAATTTTACTGACTCTGGATTGATTTTAACATTTAAGTAGGTATTTTCTTCTAAGACAGAATCCTGGGAATTACAGTGACCATTAACATGTACAGAATTATACCAATTATTTACACAAAAAATCAGAAGCTTTTTCATTGAACAGAAGTTGGTCCACATAACAGGAATGTTAGATCTACAATGATTATTAGATGTTACATCAGGTTTTATCCATGTCCAGATATGAGACATGAGTAGAAGTGAAAGGAAAGAAGTAGTTCAAGGATACAAAGATGAAGTAAACTAAAAATGTCCCTTGCTGCCATTTTACAATTCAAAATGTATACCTTTCAGTTTCCCTGTGAAGGATGTATTTTACCATTGTAAAATTGTTGTTGTTCATGGTCAGATCATATCCTTTTTAGATGATTGATGCTATCGTTATTGTTCAAGTACAATACAATTTGCATGTGCAGTGTCTGCAAAAAAAGTAATAAGCAAACATGCATGGTCACATCCCATAAACATATGAATGGAAGAAAATAATTGTACATGTCTGCATTGAGATAAGGGAATCTAAAAAAAGAAAAAAAAAAAGGCAAAACCACACAACAAAGAATCTGTGATATATTTTGTATGAATTGTTTGAATTGCCACAAGGTGCGTAAAATATTCTTTTAAAATCAATACTATTTCAAACCATTAAATTTATGCTAAATAGGTGGCATTTTGGTCACCTATCAGTCCTTCAGAGACAGTTTTGAATTTAAAAGTTAAAGTGTGTGGTGGGAAATACAGCTCATCTGCATAAAGTGGTTGCACCTGGCAGTTCTCAAAAAAAAAAAAAGAGAAAGAGCAAGAGGGAAGGGAAAGCATTGTGTGTCTTCACAGGTTACAGCACTAACATTATCATGGCCCTCGACAGATTGATATGCATACATCAGCATTCAGTTTGATGTGATGAATCATGAATATTCCACTGTGAAATGTATACTCAACACACACACACACACACACAGGAGACGGGAAACCAACAAAAACACATCTTTTTAATCAAATGGATTATGCTTTATTGGGAAATTAAATAAAACAATGTTGTGCTGTTGTGAGGGAAAAGCAAAACAACATTGCCCAACATGTTAAAACTACATATAAAAAATGCCGATAAAAGAATGAGACATGATCAATCGCATATATCTGACAGTGGGAAACAACTAATAACAATAGTAAAAGATTTTCGCGCTGGGGGGGTTGTTGGGGAACTGACAATGAGCTCAATCTATGAACAGGATATTTACTCAAACAGTGACCGCAGTGACGTCCTGATGTGGCATTTTGTGTACCAGGTACCACAGAACAAACAGCTCCAATCTGCTGCTCGGCGACAGAATCTGGTCCAGGAAGTTTGCTACTTGTCGGAGTGCCAAGGAAAACGCCTGCAGATTCAGCAGAACTACACACAGAACACACACACACACACACACACAGAGAAAACTAAATCAACAGATACAAGTCAGGATAACAAGGGTCAGGGTGCAACAACAGAATCTCTACTTCATTTGACAGCTTTTCTCTCTCAAAATAGTTTTATTTCTCTGTTGGACTCTGATCTCATACTGTCATGATACTTTGCTCATGTTTGTCACAGCATCATAATGCATCAATTACTTATACTTGTTTGAATTTGTGAATAATTTACATTCATATTAAATATGGTTATATTTTTCATACACGTCATTATATTGTCATATAATTATATTTATATTAAAAATTACAAATTTTACAAAATACAAATTTCTCTTGGGGATGAATAAAGTCTGTCTGGTTATTTATTTTGAAGCATTAGCACCTGAAAGTGAGCGGATCTTATTACTGCTCTAACTCCAACAAAATGTGCATTATTTTCTGCCCATGAATGTGCCTTTAGGGCGGTTGCAGTGAGCGTTGCTGCGACAACTGTGAAAGTCACATGATGCAAACAGTCCAATTGAGGCCGTCTCCGCGTAGGAAGATGAAGGTGTCGTCTTTGTTTCTGATTATCTGCATCTTTTTTGTGTCACAGCAAACACAACTTTGATTCTGACTACTTCCTGACAGAAAAGATGAATGAATGAAGAATGAGTAATGTCTCCAGAAACATACCTTCCATCTATTTCCGCACTGGTTGCAGAAGACAAACGTTGTCATGGGCTCATCGGCACTGCGAGTCTGAACCTGGGAAAGTAAGAAAAGAAAAGGATTAACTCACATTATCCCCGTATGATTTATCATCTTCAACCGACCTTCATGCAGCCCCGCTGACGGTCCGTACCTGTGTGTAGGTGCAGCACTTCCCCTTGCATTTGCCGCAGGTGAATAGATCTGTCTGAGTGCCTCCGGTGGTGGCCATCTGGTGGTCCCTGACCGCCTCTTTGGTCAAATTCTTCCTCATTTCTTTAAGCTCGTCACTGGCCATTTCCTGCAGAAACAGAAGGATGACAAGAAAGACGTCAGCCCACTAACACGGTTCAGCTTTAGTTAGAAGTAGAAACGAATAGTTCAGCACTGTGCAGAATTCTCCTTATTGAGATAAACTTCAGGATGATGGACATCAACGGCCAACACACCTCTGCAGTCATCTTCGCCATACGCTCAGGGGTCACGCTTCCACATAGCACCGTCCTCCGTAAATTAGGGTTCTTCATGTCCTTCAGGTTTGAAATTCGGCTCCGCACTCTGTTCTTATATTTCATGTCTGTATTCTTAAATTCTTGAAATATGCGTGACGGCGGGTTAAGGAGTTATTATCATTAAATATGAATGTATCGTAGTAGAGATCTAGAAGGTTCTGATTATTGCAGGAAACGACTGGCCCAAGTATCTTTACACATATGATCTAAATTGAAAGTGACCATCAGTTACAGCTCTAATTCATTTTGACACCGCCAGCAGCTATATGAACTGAAAGACATGATCTATAACAATGAAACCCTATTCACACGCATTCACTAAAAAGGATATATTCCTCAATTTGTGCTCCAAGTTCATCACAATCGGCACCGATGGCGATATAATCATCTGCAAAGAGAAGTAGAGTCAAAGCTCAAACGGTTTGTTGCCATTATAAAAGAAAGCGAACATCCCGTGTCGTATTCATTCATTATTCAGTAATAATAAAAACCTCCAGTCTGAAGAGCGTTGGCCAGCATCTCTCTGCACTTGAGCCTTATAGAGTCGGAGGTGCTGGGGGCACGAGGAAAGGTGTTGATTAAAGTGTTGGGTGTAACATCGGTCGGCTCACTCTTGCTGCTGGAGTTACTGCTGGAGCTGCTGCTGGAGCAAAAAGAGAACTTTAATCACATACTGATGCAAATTTTAATAAAACAGGCATTACAACAGGACAGGATTTGTGTTGGCAACTAGTCCTGGGTTTTATTCCTTTTATTTTACCTTTCTTCTTTTGCCTCTGGACTTCCCTGTGAGGGTGAAACCGGCGTAGATTGCTCTTTCCTCTTCTCGTCTGGTTTGTCACAACTTCCAGGCTCGTCTGCAGTTCATTCCAATTAAGTACATATAAGAATCCCATAAAACATACGTGACAAAGGACCAGAAAACATATTATAAGAGTAACGTAATTCTGTAATTAGCCTAGAGACTCTGAATGTAAGGGATTCTTCAATACAGAAGTTGTAGACATTTATTACAAAATAAAATACTTATTTATTGGCTGCCAATAGTGTGGATGTTTGTATATATGTGTTGCTTAATCACAATCTATCTGCATCGCTGCAGAAACAACGTACACACACAAAGTATACACATTTAAATTAAGTTAGACTTTAAGAGTAATAATTACCCAAAAGCTTCTTCCATGATTTGATTAAGGACTTGGCTAGAGACGTCACTTCCTCTTCTGTGCTCTGCTTTCGGATGGCATTGACGGACATTCCAATTCTGGTAGACTGTGGGGAGACATTGTCAGCGCTTCAACAATTGGTGGTTACAAGTCTTTAGACAAAAAGATGTACCTGGAGCAGCTCAAGGGTCATGGGGATACTGCGCAGCTCCTTCAGAAGGTCCAAAGCGCCAGACTGCAGAGAAGAGAGGAAAAAGAAAACAATCAAATGAAACCATCTTAAGAACTCATTTTCTCAAAGAGTGCATTGAACTATTCAACTTTTCCCCTTGTTGATTATGCACTCAAGCGAATTGTTGATTATGCACTCAATCTACAGTTGTTACTCGAATGTGGATGCAATGTCCTTAAACTTATGAGTTCCATTGGACCTCAGTTCCAATTCATTGGATTCAACCTTTTTTTCATTGTGTCAATGTGTAAAATACAATTGAGGATTATAGTGATCACCATAAATAAAATAGCTTCCGTGGACTTCACTGATGAAATTAAATAAAAACAAACTACATGCATTGATAGCAGCTGTGCACCCTCTGAGACGTTCTGCTTATAAATAATTCAACCACAAAAAATAAGAAAAGCTTATTATAGTTATGTATCTTTTAAACACATTAAGGTAATTTCCTACCATGGTCATTGTAGTTCCAACAGTTGCTACTCTTAACTGTCCTTGTTAGCAGCTAGTTAGCCACAAATAAAAACAAATATACATCTAACAGATAACGTCATTGGAATTCACTTGTCCTACACAGACAATGTTATTGGGTTATATTTAACTGCGAGCTGCATGTGAAGCCCAGTGACTGAGACCCTTCAATGTCCGCTTAACATAAACAGTCACAAGCTAGCTGCTAGCCGGGTAGTCATAACAACGGGTAGGCTAGCAGTATAGCTTCTTGTTAACGATTGATGTGTCACGTTGGTCAAATGCTAGCAACATATTGTGACGCGCTGATGCTGTGGATAAGAGTTTTGTTGACACTGGGCTAAAAAAAAAAACACATCACTTATTGCTTAACACTTGCTACAGCCTGTTAGCGCCAGCGTTAGCCACACATCAATCAGTCTGATCGGTGGAGCAGCAAGCGGACAAGCATTCATTCTTATGAGACATCTTACCCCGTTTTTCTTCTGCGCCATTTTATCCATTTTCTTTGCAATTCGTATGATCTCTTCTTCCTCCTTTTTGCCCATAATGGATGCCCTACTGGAAAGTAAGAATCAGGGTGAATGGGGAAAAAGAAGCAGCGACAAAGACCACGCCACTGATGCGAATGCAGCGACGTTTACTTGGCGGATCCGGACTGACCGTCCGCTCTGTAGGAGACCTGACTAGCCGATGCAAGGCGTGTGCAAGGTCACTTAATCGAGACAGAAAAGCCGATTCGGACAGAACTTTACTACACATAACACAAGACGAGACAAAGCATGGTGTTGATAATAACATATTTTCAACAACTCACCAATATATACGAACAGAAAAATAATTGTTTTCCAAATAATTCAACTTCTGGCACATTTGTGACCTGTCGTTAGATGGCACCAAAAGGCCGTTTGTGCTTGTGTCGAAGTTTGACGACATTCTGGAACATGAATATGAATACGAACTTAAATAACAGAACGAACACATATATATCTGCAGATTGTTAACAAATACAACTTTGAAGAAGAACTTACAAACGTAAAGGTTTAATTTGCTTTTATCTACAGAGCAGCATACCCTTGTTTCTGACATTAAATGTATACATACATATATAAGAAATGTGTACATTTAAGGTTTTGATTATAGCAAAGAAAAGGTGCAGGTCAGACCTGTGACCCTTCTGCATTAAGATCATCCAGACCTGTGTGATGGAAATCTGACTGACTCACTAGTTTAGAACTGACTGATCCAAACACCAAGTACTGGATAAGTAATAGTTTTAATCATTTATCCAAGCAAAATGTTATATGAACACCAGTTTAAGAATGATGTGCTCCAATGGACCAAAGCACTGTGCATGCAAGCAGGAAGGTATTTGTCAGATTATAGTTAGAGTATAGGGGCAGTTGGTTATTGGCACACTGTCTGTCTGCAGTACTGACATCGCTCTCACATCCTTAATCAACTGGATCAACCAGACCAAAATCCAAACAAGCCTCAAACAACCTTCTGATACTGTATTTGCTTTCTAAATATGAACACTACCTGTCTTTGCAGACTACAGTATTTTATTTATTTCATGTAATTCTAATCACACATAGTGGCAAAATGAGTATGAAACAAGCTGCGTAGTGTGTTTTGAAATATGAATAAGGTTTACATTGCTTGCTTCTGAGATGAAAGTGCTCTTTAAACACCTACTCTGCCTCATGCTGTCAGCAAGTACACAAACCTTTAACCTAATCCCTATTAGGACTCCTCAAATCTGATTATGCAGGCTGCTCGCAAATTACAAATAGTCCAAGCCACCTGTGTGCTATCTGTTTGTTATGGGGTAGCTTCTCTCATATCAGTGGACCTGAGACGTTCAAACAAATGATGAACTTTCCCCTTGCTCCTCATTTCTTCGTTCATTAGTACCATGACTAAGCCTCTTACTGGACTCATTCACAACATTACACCAACGTGAACTAAGAATCATACTACATGGCCAATATATATTCATATATATAGGCATTTTATAACATTTTTATGAATAATATAGTATATAATGTATAGTAATATATTTGACCAATTAAAAGTATACTTCCAATTATGCAGATACATATGTTGCTCATACAGTATTTATTACAATCTCACACTGTACACACACACTATTGTGGTTCCCATTCTTTTGGTTTGTTACTTTACCTTTACGTTGATATGCTGATTAAAAGTGAGCAAAGATTAGGCAAATTGGCCATGATGCTGCATGTCCCAAAATAGCCCCTGAACACCGCTGAGAGGCTTTGGCCAGCGCTTGGACGAATACCGGATACACACTTTCCGCTGTTTTACCTGTTTTGATGAAGGTCAAATGTAAGAAACACGGTAAGGCTTGTAAATTACTTTCGTAGAATGCAGTTTGTTAATTTCCTGAGTACCTACAGGATGTGTTTGAGTCATTTTGTCTTAGTCTGTGTCTGTGTCATCTACTTAGAGGGAACTTGTTGTCTAAGCTAACAATGTTTGTGTGCAGTTATATTTCAGTGATGATTTTTAATCACTATTATTTATCAGGTGATAATTACAGATATGACACTGTAACTACCTTATATAATATACATTTAAAGACAGCCCCAAAAATTTATAGTATTTTATATAACATTACATTTGTAATAAAAATGTATAATAGTGGGTAGTGACATATTTTACAACTTGTATTGAACATTTTTCTGTATTATTTTATATCATCTTCAATACACTCTGTGCTATTACACATTATGTAAGATAAAATTCCATGGTTTTACCTAATTTGATTCCTTAGCCAGAAAAACATTAATGAATGAAAGCTAAAGCTATTGCATGTTTAAAATCATGATGGTGAAAAATTACTATCATCATTAGTCACATGTGCGACACGATGGTATGCTGGTTAGCACTGTTGCCTCATAAAAAGAAGGTCCCAGGTTTCATTCAATGCTCTCCATGGGACTATCTGGGTTCTCTCCGAGTACTCCGGCTTCAGGCATGCAAAGCTTAATAATTGGTCACACTAAATTGTCTGTGTGTGTGTGTGTGTGTGACCGTCTGTCCCCTTCATGGGGCCCTGTGATGAGCTGGTGACTTGTCCAGGGTGTAACCTGACAGCTCCAGCACAACTACGACCTGTAACTGGAAGCGGAATATGAATGGATGAATGAATAAATGAATGAATGAATGAAATATTCAAATGAAAGTGGTGTGAGCACAGAATAAACAGGCTGTCTGTCTAATCTGTGTTTTTAATTTTCAATTGTATTATTAAAGGTCGAAAACCATCACCCTCCCGTGGCTGGGTATGGTGGCTAAGCAGAGGGCGTGTGGGTTTTGACAAAGCAATGTGACACAGAGGTAAGCTGTTGGGAAAGTAGTGGTGTGTTGATGTTTGTTTCAAATGTGAAAACAAACACCATTGGTGCACGTTGCAGTTGATTTAATGGACTAGTAACATCATTTAAATACCCCTCACTCACTATTTCTGCTTCCTCACCAGCCACCTCCACATATAACATGAGCGACACACCCATCCAAGAGCCCCCTGCCCAGAGGGTTTCCCCAGGCAGTGGGCAGGTGCTGCCCCCCCAACTGGTGCAACCCACATCTGATGCCTCAGTCTCTAAAAGAGTATGTTTCTACAGGAGCGGTGATCACAAATTCAGTGGACATCGCATGGTCATCAATGCCCGCACCTTCAAGACATTTGATGCTCTATTAGATACCCTGTCTAAAAAAGTGCCTTTGCCTTTTGGAGTGAGGACCATCACCACTCCTCGAGGGACGCACCTTGTAAAGGGTTTAGAGGAGTTACAAGACGGGGGCCTATATGTGTGCTCTGATCGAAAACGGGCCAAGCCACTAAATCTGGACGAGGTGAACCGACGGCAGGTACCCTGGAATACTACTAGAGCTGTCAGCACGGGCCGGCGAAGGCCCCAAAGACTCCACATTGGGGACCTCGGGAGAGTGAATGAAATCATGAAACGGCCAGCAAAGGCCACAGAGGGTGTGGCAGTCCGAACACCAAAGAGGCTTGTGGTCATCAAGAATAAGGAACCTACTCTTAAACGGACAATTGTGCTGCACAGACGAACGGCACCAACATTTGACGCTTTGCTGGATTACCTCTCACAGATGTTGCAGTTTCCCGTACTGAAACTCTATTCCACAGATGGCAGAAGAGTAAGTATTAGTAGTACTGAGCATGGTGAATAACTATAGATCACTGTTCATTTTCAGCAACCAGTGACAATATTTTAGCCTCAAATGTAATTTTTCAGACAATATAAAGCACCCAGAGGAAACTTGACCCCAGACAAGATGAAGATCAAATAGCACATTAAATGATTCCTGTAGGTATTAGTGACCATTCAATCACTTTCCAGCCATGTGAGCTGGTCAAACTACTGCTGTCCTTTCGAGGTGACGGCTAT
>CAAKHB010004567.1:175084-193595 GCA_901007665.1 Aeoliscus strigatus
GGACAAAGAAAGGGAGGTGAAAAAAGCGTGCAAGAGTTCTTTCTAAAGTGAACATTCTGGATTCTATCCAAGTGTCCTGTCAGTTACTATGGAGATCTAGAAAAAGGCCCCTGCAATGTAATTCCTTGGACCCCCGCACCCACACACATATAATGAAAACCCGGTTTTATTCATTTGCTGTGACAAAGGTTCTGGAGTTGCAGGGTGCCAATGAAAAACAAGCCACTGCAGGTGAACCAGAGCAGCCAGGGGAGCAGAGAAAAGGCCATGGGATAATATCGCGTGCGTCGCACAGACACTTGACAAAAGCTCACTGGGACTTCTGGCGTTCATTTACAGCAGTTCTTTCTCCCCCTTAGATTTACCTCTTTCTGCTCATGCACGCAAATCTGAAGGCATGGTGAGCAAATCCAAATCTGAAGGCACGTAAACCACCCTTTACATTTCCATTTGTCCAAAAAATGAGCAACAAACAAGGTAATAATATTATGGGATGATGCCATGACTAAAGAGCACATGGGTTGGTGATTCACAATCATGGGAGATTAAACAAAGGACGCCTTTCTGCTGCTCAAGTTGCAAGATTTAACTGATCTGCGATATTGATTTTTTAAAAAACTGTTTCTCCTGCACATAACGTTTACTTGCGGCTCGACAGAAAATAAAAGGACCAGTAGGTTAACAAACAATTATTAACGCAGACGGTCGGCATTCTGTTGCCGTGGTTAGGTGACAGATCAGCAATACACAATCCCTGCTCTGTGTGTGACAATCGCGGCCTCCTCTGTCTGTCTCTGCAGCCAACACTGGCAGAGCTGGCTCATAATGGGCCTGGGAGCAGGAATTTTTACACCACCCCCCTGCTTAGAAGTGAATGTTTGTCATGTGAATTTCCATTGCCAGTTTTAGCAAAGGGGTTCCACTGTTTACTCATACCGGGGCTTCATTGTGGGGGCCCTACGGCGCCACAGACCACTCCCATCCACCTACTACAGACAAAATATATCAGCAAGTACAAACATGAAGTCACTGTGCTGTGTAATATTTTATACATGATATGTTTCTGTTTCTTAGCAATTCAGATTTGATGGTTCAGATTATTTAGAACATGTATGCAGATAGCTTTCTAATAAAAATTAGTCACATCCAGACCTAGCATCTACACATATAACTTTTCAAATGATAACATTTCTGTCTACTTCCAATGGACTGCATTTTATGATAATTTATAATAATCAATGACTGCTAGTCAGTGTTGTACAGTTATAGTGTAGTATTGTAAAGTTTCACTCTTAAATTTGCTTCACCGCTGCAAAGACGCAGTTAAAGTCATAAAAAAGTAATATAAGAAAACAAATACCCAAACTAAACCAGATAACAAGAGCTTGAAGAATGACTGCATCGTCTCTTCTCTTAGGAAAAATGCCAACTTGAAATCAACGCAGCCATACGCTCCCGCAAGGCAAGCATGTAAAACATCATCTGTGAAAGAATCCTTTGTGCACTGATTAAAGTGAACCGAATCTTTGAAAACTTGTTTTACTAGCGCAGCAGCATGAGCATGGCCTGCTGGGCGTAGGCCAGATGTGTAGTGTGTCACCAGTTGAGTTCTCCCTTCAGACTCCCTGCTGGTCAGCAGCTCTGATGACGAATCCCGACAACTATACGATCACGAGCGAAGATCACATGAGAAAAGTGTGACGAATAATAAACTGCACTGACATTTAATGAACTCTTTGACACCAACGGTATCTCGGGCGAGACATTTGCGTTAGTATGCTTTTGGAGTACTGTAATTACGTGAGTATTTGCACAGAAAACGTTGAACAGTTACTGAAAACTGAGAAGTTGCAATAAGTTCCCCTGCCTGGTGTGAAGAAGGAGCTAGGAGAAGCAGAAAATGTTGATCGGTTACTGAAAGTTGACATTACAGTAATTCCAGCAACTTGGATGTGAAGTGCAACTTCTCAGCTTTCACGAACCGATATAATTACGGTACTCCGGTGGGAACACTGTAGGTGTTAAAAGTGTTAAAGCAGGAATAAGGAATGCACAAAACTATGCAGTGTGAAAACAGATTAAATTCTCCTCACTTGACAACTTCAGAACTGCCTTGACCAAATCGTCGACTCCGGCATCTGTGACTCGGACCTAATGAGACACATACAGTAGTTTGAAAGACTAGAGCTTCACTCCAAATGATGTCTTTAGGGGCTCACCTTCACTGATAATACCAGGTATGAGAATGATCTGTGAGTGAGAGATCTGTGAGTCTAATTGCCTGTAAATCACCAGTGAGTGCTAATGATTAGTCTTTACAATTTAGCCCACCGGTGAACTGACTGACAGCTTAGTGTCAGACCCCGTTCAACCTTCTGTTCTGTTGGGGCTTGTTCAGATGTCAGAACCCACAGCTTCCAGACTCCAGATTCTTGGCATCCTTCAGTGTTGACTTGGGAATCTGTCAGTTTTGATTGTGCCTGTCAGAACAAGGACTTGGACCATCCATCGCTCCAGGACGTGGAGACACTTCCGTGTGATTGGACCCGTCTGTTGTCCCTCAACGCCCGGTGTGTTCATTTGCATCGGGAGCAGACTATAAATAAGTTCTGCTGGAGGAAACTCCCCCCCAAAGAGCGATCCGCGGATGCAGCTGGGACAGAAGTTGTCGACACAGACAGACACATCATGGCTTTCAGATCAGCTCCACACTCTTCATACAAGAAGATGTTCGGCGGGGACCGGGTGGCGGTCCGGACCGGCTACTCCAGCCGCCAGTACGCCAGCCCGATGCGCTCCTCCCGGGTGTCCTTCGGCCTCTCCTCCGCGCCGCAGAGCGTGTACGCGACGAAGACCCAGAGGCTGCGCAGCAGCTCGGCCATGCCCCGGCTGACCTCCGAGAGCCTGGACTTCTCCCTGTCGGACGCCATCAACAGCGAGTTCATCAGCAACCGCACCAACGAGAAGGCGCAGATGCAGTCGCTCAACGACCGCTTCGCCAGCTACATCGAGAAGGTTCGGTTCCTGGAGCAGCAGAACAAGATCCTGCTGGCCGAGCTGGAGCAGCTGCGGGGCAAAGGCACGTCCCGGGTCGGGGACCTGTACGAGGATGAGATGCGGGAGCTGCGGCGCCAGGTTGACCAGCTGACCAACGAGAGGGCCCGGGTGGAGGTCCACCGGGACAACCTGGCAGACGACATCGACCGGCTGAGAGAGAAGTAGGAGTTCAGAGGATAGGATTACCAATGTTTTGGAATATCTTGGGGGAAATGTCAAATGTCGTAAATTGTCAAGATACCACATAGGATAACTTCATTGGCTTGTAACAGCAAATTTGAAACATTTGAAAAAGTCATAAAAGTAAATAATATGATATCCTATAATAACCCTCTGGAAATGTCCAAGTATTTCAATCAGTGCCCTATAAAGGTTAACAGATGAAAGACATGCAGTATTTACAAATGTAACATACGTCCTAATTAATATGCAATAGAGGAAAAAGATAAAACATATACAGAGAAAATATACATTAAGGACACGTACATGAGTGGTAATAACTACTATAGTGCTACATAGATAATACTGCACACTTGAGAAATTTAACAAATAAAACAAATTAGTTAAAAGAAAGGAGGTGTGCAGCATAAAAACTGTACTAAAGGTTGTAGTGCAGAATGATATTAAAGGGCATTGATGTGAGGGAGAGTCCAACTTGAATCTGTAGTATTTTGTTGTTTAACCCTTAGAGGGTTGCAGGCTTCCCCATCCTCTCCACAAGACTTTGGTGCATGAACTAAAGCAGAAGGTGCAAGAGGTGCAGAAAAGCTGCCTTGGCTGCTAAAAGGTGAGAATAGTGTCAGCAGCTCCTAAAAAAAGATTTGTCTTATTTGTCATTGCAGGCTGCAGGATGAGATCTCACAGCGGGAGGAAGCGGAGGCGAACATGCAGAGCTTCAGACAGGTACTGTAAGATCCACCTTGAGACAGAAAACTATTGTTTGTCCCTTTTTCACCTTATCAAACTTAGTAAAGATGTGCTTGATGTGCCTTATTTTTTGATTGCAGATGATCCTGCGAGATGTGAAACGATGACGTAACGGCACATCTTGTTTCCATACTGTGTGACTGTTCCTTTCTTTCCCATAGGTGATCGTATTGTTTCTCATGAGCTGCCTAGACAGGAATGCTCTGTTCTGAAGGCACGTCAGCAGATTCTATCCATGATCCAAAATAGCTGTAGAATAGAAGTGACCCACGTCTGGTACAAAAGGCCAAGTTGTGGCTGTTGGGTTAAATGAGGCCTGCAGGAGACGAGATCAGTTTAAGTCTGAGTGGTCACACTGAAAGAACTGGACTCAGGCACAACAGACCGGACCCAATGTGGTTATCAGAGCGAGAAGAGAAGCCACCATGTGATCAGAAATCTCACTTGTTATGGTCTTGTCAGAGATTATTCCATACCATTGGGTTCATGATGACTAATGACAAGCTGATGAGTCATGCAAATAGTTTTCAGATTGATGTCATTATTCCAGTGAGAAGAAAAAAAAAAAACAAGTAAATGTGAGATGTATTCGCATAAATGTAGAGATGGGATATGGACAAACCTGTGCCAAATCCAATTAGAAAAATGTTGAATGGCTCCAATATACAAACACGCAAACAAACCAAAGCTATGACAGAACCTCCTTTTTCAAATATACTAAAAGTAAACTTCCTTAGTGATGATGTGCGTGTTGGGTCACTGACATATCAATACACTGAACCGTAACCCTGTATAAGAATGGAAGGAAGGAAGTGCGTGTGGTATGCCACTGTGGCACCCGCACAACAATGCAGTGTACGCAGCCGGCACTCGCTCAGTCAGGCAGACAGTCATTCTTCCAGCCCCGGGCCGGTTTGGGAGACCCTGCTGAATAGAACACTTTGTTTGTGGCATTAGAGTGGGCCAAAGCTGCTTCATTTGCTGATACCTCGTTTACCAGCCAGCCAGACAAAGCACAGCGGCTGAGAGTGTTGATGGACACAAGCAAAATAAACAAAGAGGTTTTAATAGTTGCATATGTTATGAGTTAAAATATGTCATTGTGACACAAATGGACCTTAGGTGCAAATTAGGTGAAAGCCAGCTTAAAGCCACATGACTGATTGCAACTAACTCTCCAGAATTACATTTCCAGGAAGTAAAACAGCCGGTATTTCGAATGCAGGTGATATTAGAACCTTTAATAATTCATTTCTGTTTCTGGGTGTCCATTCCATTTGCTAAAAGACACAGTTATTCCTTGCATCTGCAGCACAGGGAAATCACGAGAAAACCCTTAGTCGTACTTGACAGCGACACTTGTGATGTGCTGTAACGGAGGCATGTGATCGTGACCCTGAGAGGACACAGCGGGTCCTTTGCAGTACATAACTGTTTTGTACAGATGCCGAGTCTGAACATTTCCCCGTGTCAGCAGACACATAATGCATAATTCTAGTCACCCTCACAAACGGTCTTACTGAGAGTCAGTGTCATGACACAGGATGTGGACAATGCTGCCCTCACCAGACTGGACCTGGAACGGAAGGTAGAGTCCCTCCAGGATGAAATCAACTTCCTCAAGAAGCTGCACGATGAGGTAAGCTTCTGTTTTTTTCTGTCACCAAACCTCAGTCTACTGCAGAAACACAGCTGTGCACTGCCTAGGCCAACAACTTTCGTCCAAGTCATTTCAAGTATTTGTTAAGCTGCTCAGTGCATTAGGGAAAATCCAGTACTGACAATAATATCATAGGAACGTTTGTAATGCGTTCTTAAAACCACTTTCAGTTAGAGAGAAAAATGGTGCAAACCACTTCTTTTGGATTCTATCGCAGGAAATGCTGGAACTGCAGAGTCAGATCCAGATGCAGCAGCATGTGCAGGTGGATATGGAGGTGGCGAAGCCAGATCTGACAGCAGCTCTGAGGGACGTCCGCCTGCAGTATGAGAACCTGGCCTCCAAAAACATCCAGGAGTCTGAGGAATGGTACAAGTCCAAGGTTAGAACTGGACATGAGCAGACACTGTTTCACCTCATGTTCAAAAGTAACATCCTCATCGTTTTGTTTTTCACTGGTTTTCGCTCACTCACAGGGGTTCGTCAAAAGCGGGCAGGAGCTTTCCATAAATTATCTCCAAACATCAGACAAAATGATTGACAAGTTGCTGAACTAAGCCATAGTGGCATGAACAAGTTTCCCTTTGCTGACGGTTTCATTTATGAGTATTACAGAAAGCCTCTTAGCGTGTTCCCTTGCTTAAGTTTTTCACTGTAGTTACTGTATCAGTATTGTACATTCAGTCACCATGGTTGTGCCTAACTACCAATTGTGTTTTGACAACATTATTGTCAGTCGACTTCTCAAGAAGCAGACAACAAAGTGAATACAAGAGGGAAGTAATAATATCAGCCAATGTGACCAAGCTGGGAAAAGTAGAAGTGACAAACGTACAAACTATCGGGGAAGAAGAATTAGTATGAATAAGAGATAAGTAGCTGGTGATGTGTTTATACAATGATGATTAGTTCTGCAGCCCCTTGTAGCTAAAAGGAAAGAATGCAGGTTGAAATTCATTTATTTTTCCCAAAAGGCATTCAGGAATCTTCCCAAAACCTGAAAAGTGCTGCAGGAACGTAGAACATCTCTCTCTGTCTGACCTTGGCGTCTGATTCATTATTTATTGAACAGCTGATTTCTGTCCTCCCTCTGTGTTTGCACTGCGGCGAACAGTTTGCTGACCTCACTGAGGCTGCTGCTCGCAACAATGATGCTTTGAGATTGGCCAAGCAGGAGGCCAATGACTACAGACGCCAAGTTCAGGCCCTTACCTGTGAGGTGGATGCCCTCAAAGGAACTGTGAGTATGGTGGAGATGCTGACAATATCTGTGGATTTTGAGCTTAAAAAGATAAAGAAAAAATACAGCACGGAATGAGGATTTCAACAAATCAAGGAGCGAATACAATCGGTTTTTGTTCTGACTTGAAATCAGTCATTTTTACCGTGTCACATGGTCTCTTGGGGGGCCTCCCAGAACGAGTCCTTGGAGCGCCAGATGAGAGAGATGGAGGAGAACTTCTCCCTGGAGAACAACGGTTACCAGGACACCATCGGCCGCCTGGAAGAGGACATTCACAACATGAAGGATGAGATGGCCCGTCACCTGCGGGAGTACCAGGACCTCCTAAATGTCAAAATGGCCCTGGACATCGAGATTGCCACCTACAGGAAGCTGCTGGAGGGAGAGGAGAGCAGGTGATGGGGAATTTGTGTCGACGCAAAGCTTTGCAGTCAGCACTCACGGGTCGATATTCATTTGTGGACGGTGCTTTCTCAATTTGCAGAATCTCCACCCCACTGCCAAACTTCTCGTCTCTAAACCTGAGAGGTACGATCTTCTTTCACTGCAGTAATGTCAGTAGGGCCTGTGAAGGTTGATAGTGGATAGTGGTCATTATATCGTATTCATATATATTATGAATACAAAACACTGTTTCTTTCCTGTGCCAGAAACAATGATTGATTCCAAACCTCACATCGAATCCACAACAACAACAACCAAGAAGGTTCTCATTAAGACAATTGAGACCAGAGACGGGCAGGTAGAATTAACTTGAAGTGATTTTGAAATAACTGGGGACAATTTGAGCTCCGGCAGACACGCCCGCTCATCACCTTTTCTCTGTCCTCTGCATCCTTGTCTTAGGTGATCAACGAGTCAACCCAGAACCATGACGACATCGAGTAACAACTTTTTGTCAAAGAACACACAAAACCAACAGAGAAGAAGAAACACAATATACTGGTTCAGCAAGCAAGAAACAATCCAGTAACTCACAAAAAAGCAAACAGCCTCTTAAAAAAAGTGCCTTTATTTGTCATGAGGTCAGCTTGTTAGGTGACATGAACTGTACTTGACCTATTCTCTGTTGACAGTATTTTTTGTCACATTTGTTTAGTCATAATACTGTAATCAGCACATCATCAACATCCTTACTGCGGTCTACAAATATCATTCTTCATAGCAAAGTAGTATTTTTGAGCAATGCAGACACATGTGTGCCAGGAGATTTCACTATTGCCTGTATGCCGCAATAAACTATCCAGACTGTGACTCAATACTATGGTCAGTGCTGTATTTTGTCGCACATTACAGTGGTAAAGGAAGCAGTTGTCAAAGAAAATGAAGAAAAAAATCGTTGTGCTGGTACGAATGTGTATACTTAATTAAATCTATTCATTGATGACTGACAACCTCAAGATATACCCGCAGAAGAAAATGTGCCAGGTGTTAATGCAGTTGTGGCTGTGACTGCATCCACTGTATCTGACTGCCATCTGTTGGCGATTCATGTCAGTGAACTCTGCAATGAGCAGGTCAGGTCGGTGAGGTCGGCGACAGCAGGACAGGTTTTATGAAAGAAGCTGAACTTTTAGAAGACCCAGTCCAAATCTCGCGATCATTCGCTCAAGGTGCGTTAATCGAGAGGAGCAAGGATTTTTTTTAAATTTTCCACTTACGTCATTGCCGACTGGATTTGTGCTGATTTAACATTCAGAATAATATTACCGGTGAATGAATGCCGCCCGTTTTCGCCGGTGAGCCCCCCTGAGAGCAGTGTGTCTGTTGAAAACAACTTTCTCCGTCTATCGGAGGGAAGGAATCGAGGGAGATGCCGACATGACCCGACTGAACTCTATTTCCGGTTCTTCAGTCATCTTTTGCCGCCAGCTAACGGAACAAAGATGAACTTCGGGTAGAAAGTTTGTGATTGACAGTTGCAGGTAGTGTTTGACGGCGATGTGTTTGTTGACCGGGGCTAACAAGAGCACAAAACGATCTGCAGTGGATTAAAATGTAAACTCGTCGGTTCCTCGGTTCCTAGGGAGGTTTTATCGACCAGTTTTAGCGATGGGCTCGGTGACTTCTGCTCTGACGAGGACCCGGAACGCCCTGGTCAAAGTGGGTTCGGAGCCGGAGAGTCACGACGCGGAGAGAAGCCAGTCAGCTCCCGAGTCGGACCGGACCAGAAAAAGGAGCGCTCGGTTCAACGTCCACAGCCAGACCGGACGACAGAGTTCCCGTCAGTCGCTGTCTGAGGTCCTGAGCCGGCAGGACTCGGACGGAGCGAAACAAGCAGCGAAAAAGAAAACAAGCGACGTTCCGCCGAGTGGTGAGTCGGACGAAAATGGCTCCTGACTTAAGATTCATGATTCAAACTTCTCCCACCTGTTGGCATTCTCGTCAGTATGATTAAACTCAGGTTAAGAGACTAATATCTCATTAGTGTTTCGTGTGGATAAGAAATTGAAACGTCATCAAAACTGCCAATGAAAACTGAGCAAATACTGAATTTCCTGTCCCAATATTCCAGGTTAGATTCCTCTGCTAAAACACAGCTTTGCAGTAGGCTAATTGGTTTTGAAGAAATCTCTGGCAGCTGGACCTTAACAACATGATGCTCAGACACCTAAAAAGCCTTTGAATCCTCATGTAAAGAGAATTCAAACTGGGTTAGACTAGTTTTTGAGTAGATACAATGAATTTATGGGCAAGTACCAATGAAGCTGGTTGTGTTGCAAAAAAAAATGTCAGAATATTATGGAAAAGGCTCTCTAGTGGAAAAACAAAAGACAATACTGATTTCAAAGAATTCAAATTCAAAATTCATTTAAATGCTTCAATTCAAATTACATGAGAACAGTAGCTCCATGTCCTGTCGAGAATGCATGAACAAGTTAAATTACCATAGACTTTCTGTAACAATAGTCACTCTGTAGAGCTCCTGTTCTCCTCAGGTGCTATCCAGAGATGACAACTCTGTCATATCACAATATCCCTCTGAGAATTCAGAAAATAGGGCTATTTTTACACACCATACAAGCATAATGTGTTGTTTTGAACATTTTTTCAGCTCTGGGAGCATACAGCTGTTCTCTTATTTAATACTGTCCATCTGGAGCAGCCCAGTCCATGGGTCTATCTGTACCTGTATCTGTATGAGGTCTGGTCACTTCAGAGGATTGCTGTGAATATGCCACCAAAAATAGGTATTCAGTGGATGAAGGCTGAGCTCTTTGAAGAACAGCCTCAATACAGCATATCTCCACTAGCAAGGCATCTCTTTGATCTGAGGTGTCGCACTGACCGAAATATACCAAAATATGAGTACCTATTCCTTTGCCAGTTGTGCAAAAATGCAAATTGTGTGTCATCTTGTGTTTTTCAAAGGAGGGCGCACAGTGCTTTGATATTTCTTTCCCCAAAAGTCAGGTGTATGGACAGGCCAATTCAGTCAGTGCTGCAGATCTATGGCACTTCACTTGTTGACATGTACGTTTAAATGCATTGTGTACGTTTTCTCTCTGCGTCATTCTGTGACCCTATAATGAATTGAGTTTCCTTTAGTTCATCCTGTTTACCCTCAACTCTCTGCACTGCTGCTGCCTTTAGATGTAAAACCAAGAGGAACATAGCTCTCCCAGGCCGCCTCCTAAAATACCATCTCTACAGAGGTGTTTCCATGACCATATGACAGTGTGGACTCCCGCTGAGTTTCCTCTATCATCCCCAGTGACGCTTATGTGTGCTTTTGACTCTCAGCTGAGTTACACACACCTCTGTTTCCCCCTGAGAAACCAAACACAGACACCTCCACTACCTTGTGATTTGTTTATCTGGCGGGGTCTCCTCAGTGTCAGACAGTCCCAGCAGTGTTTGCATTTTACTCTGTAGACCTGAAGTTAAGAGATTGGGGAAACGAGTCAGAAATCAGACAGACAGAAGCTTCATGCCATCTCTTGAAAGCACCATCAGGTGGAACTACTGGAGAGATTTTGCAGTAATTGTTATATTGAAGTGCTACTCTTCCTCTACTGTTGATTACAAGCACAGGTCCTACTTAGAGACTGTGGTGTTAAGAGGTTGAAGTCACTCTTGCAGTGTGTATGAGCATGTCCTATTCTAACTATGTTAAATGAGGCAGCACATTTGCTGATTCAGCGCAGTGTGGGGCCGTTTAATGGTGTCGTTCTGTCTGAGCCAGTCAATTTTAAGTACATCACCAATTATGTAGAACTATGTCGATTATTTCCATGTATTTCTTAATGCAGAATTACTTAAATATGCTTCTGTTTAGAATATTCTCAGTTTCCATGGCCAACAAAAACTGCAGGTTTGGCACTGATGCAGTGAACTGTGGGGTCGTTTAACAGGCAAAATACATTTTAATTGGTCACATATTGTCATGATGTCAAATGAAAATGATTAGTTGTTAATGTTTTTTGTTAAACTTGAATAAGCTTTTTATGGAAATCCAGAATAATCCTTTACAAAGGCAGCCGTCATGTTATAAGTAATTGATATCGTCATGAAGGACGTGAGGCCATTGTACCGCATATGGTGGATTTGTGTCCCATCTAATCCTTCATTTCATGTCTTGCCCTCTCATCTTTCCCTCCCAGTGGTTGGTAAACCCAATGGAGCAAGGAAAACCTGCTTGTAAAGGAATTAAAGGTGCACAAATCAAAGATGTACAGTATCTCCAAATCAGGACAGTTTTATTTGCACAGCACCAAATGACAACACGTTATGTCAGGTATTCCTGCATATAATTGTGGATTTCTCACTTGAGATTAATACAGTATCTATCAATCTATGTATCGATATGGTCGAGTCCATCTTTACAAAAGTGAATGTGCATTTATAGCAGCAACATTTTGACGGTGCCGGCCATATTCATATACAACATTGAATGTGAGTGAATATTTGCTCAGGTTTACAGTATCCTCTGTCTTTTGTAAGTGTGATTATTTTCGCTGTTCAAGTCTGGTATGAGTTTTTTCTTCTATGTGGATTTGATGATGGTTTGAGATTAGATTTGTTGAGAGGAGCTGATGTTGAGCCAAAGGATGGAGTGTCAGGTAACTGACACACATTTAATGTGGTTTCATTCACCAGCACAGATCCACACCGTAGTGTTCTGCATCACAATGTTCTTGATATGGGTAAGTACTCTGAGATTAACGGATCAGCATTTGCTGTCCCATATGGACAACAAATTCATATACACTTCCATTTTTGTATTCAACTGGAAAAAGCAGCGTTCCAGCTGTCTGAGCATGTGATTTACTGAACCACTTCTGTGTTTATGGTGGATGCACTGTCCCCCTGCTGCGTTGCCTTTGTGATCATTGCACACTGAAACATCTGTTGTGCCTCCAACATTATATGTGTGACATGAAATTACTGTCGTTATTTGACTCTGTCCAAATAGGGAGTAGTGGCTCTGGTGTTTAGGGGACAAAGGTATCTGTGGTGTGTGCAGTCGTTCTTTGGCCTGCTGACCGAACACACACCCTTCTGGTTTTGCCTGTTTGATCTTGAGCCATGCTGGTGTAAAAATCATTAGCCATACTTGAGTTAGAGACCGCCCCGTCCTTCCTATTCCTTTTTCCTGAGCAAAGGAAGATGACAGTTCCATTTCTCTTTTTTTGACAGGTCTTTTACCTCTGGTTTTCAGCAAACGCTGACATTACCCTTAAAGGTGTCTCTAATGAGTATTTAGCAAGGGAAAAAGCGAGCTCCCAGGCACCATGTGCGTCTTAATTACACCACCGTGTCACTGCAGTGACTGTGGTGTGGGGACTGACAAGGTGTGTGTCATTCCACAGTCTAGGGGAGCCCTCTAATGAGCTTGTTTTTCTGTCTGATTACGTAGTTGTTGTTTTGAACAGAGATGTGCTATTGGGACGGATTACGCAATTAAAACTGAAAGTGAGATTCATTTTATTAATTATTATAATTATTATACAAATTATGAAAAAAAAGCAAATAAATAAATAAGATTAATTTTCCAAGAAAGTCAGCATTAAAAAGATGGCGCACGTGTCACCATTCTATACATAATATTTGGACTATTTTGCACTGGGCTACATGTCCCCTTTATCATGTACAGCTAATTAATGTGTACTGCTGATGGCCTGCGCTGGTGTTTGATGGCCAGATCAAAGATTGAGCAACATTTCAGCCACAATGGACATACAGCTAAAGCAAGCAGGTGTGTGTTTTTGTGCCAAATTGTAAGGTTTGCTCACAAACGTTTATGAAAAGATTATATGTCTCAGTTGCATTATTCCACTAAGCACTGACAATACTGATGCTGCTGAGGCTGTGTAAGTAACACAGTGCAGTAACTTCAGTGTCCTCTGTGTGTGTACTATAAAAAACATGCCAGCCTAATGAGGGCTGTTATTAACCCCACATCACCCTCGGTGTGATGTTGGTTGATATAGGTCTGAAAGGCTCTCTGTTGCCTAGTGACAGTCACGTTGCCTTTCTAATGCTCCTTGAAGAAAATGGATCTTGACAAAGATTCAACAGATGAATGGATATAAGGAACACCTCCCTGGACAACTATTTTGCACGATTTGTCAAATGAAACGGAGCATTGACATTTGATCTTTCATTGTGGGTTTCTCTCACCAGACGTGACTCATGGTAGATGCAGAGTAATGTGGTTTTAATTCAGTACCAGCTGAGGTCATTAAATTTGCAAAGTGTTGACTTAGAACTGTGATTGTTGCCGTCTATGAAAGTACAGGCTTTTTTCCCCTTGTTTTTTCCTTTTCATTAATCCACCAGCAACTGAACATTCTGTTGCTATTAGCAACCTCACTACTGGCACAGCTTCAGCGGTTTAACTGGTGTATCCACCAGCCTTTTGTTAGACCTGTGACCAAGCAAATATTAAGAAGCATATTTAGCTGCTCTTCAAACGCAAATAGGTGCTCTTATGCCAAGGCGTGCATGTTTTTTAGTGAGTGCAGAAACACTTTACGTTTTAGGTTTTGTTTGGAAACCTGCATTAGCCTTTATGAAATGATGCAGACATGTTGTGGTTCAGGCAGGGGAGCAGCGTGTTAGAAGAGATGCCTTCGATCCTATGCAGAGGTCTGCACTCTCTGAGTGCATGTTTCTAGCTCTTTTCTTTGTTCCTTCCTCAGGTCAAGGAAGTCATTCATCAAATGGTCACCTGCCATATTATTTTCACCTTAGCTTTTTTTTTCATGAGTGTAGCTGGTTTGGCGCATTGCTGGAGATACTTAAGTACTGAGTACAGTCACCTTTCCTTTGAAAAATGAAAGGAAAAACAAAAAAAAGTCAAGCAGCGCTACCAGTCAGTGGGAAAACAGTTCATAGATTCTGTAATCAAATCCCTGTTTTTTCAGAACATGAGGATTTCCTGGAGACCTCCACAGGTAAAATATGTTTGAGGCACGAAAGGCTCATGGTTATTACTTTGCCTTTTTCCAGAGTTGCAGTTCTCAGCTGAAGCACCTCATATCACTCACACAGAACTGAAAAAACAGGACTGAATTTGATGTACTTCTTTTATTACACAAAGCTGATGAGATCCTGATCCTCTTTGTTGACTGTTGTGTCAGTAGTAGAAGTCAGTTTAGGAGAACCAAATACATAATTGTAAAATAAAACAATAAGCAGCATCACATTGTCTTCACACAGCTTGGACATTTGAATGACTAAAATGACAAACCTCAGGTCTCCTGGGACATAGTCCGGTGGGCTGACTTGTGCTCAAACAGATATTGAGAGTGATCCCACAGGTAAATGTTAATTATAATGGTCACATGTGGAACAGCTTAGGCTCTATGTCTAGCTGGAACTATTGTTTCAAACCCTGTCTAATAGCTGATGCATAGGTCCTCTTATGAACACATGGAAGCCTTCAAAAAGTACAGCAAAACATGAAGCAAGCTTTCCCAAGGTTCTTAGAAAGTCACCTCTTCAATAACATCCAGTTAGTATGTGATGCACCAGATCTGCAACACACACTGGAGAATCAGTGTTTACACTTACCTGTACAAAGTTGTTTCCACAGGCATTTGTTGGTTTGTTTCTCCAGTATGTGTCCAGAATGTGACTTGTTACTGACCAACTAACTGCATTTCAGTTCCAGTGACTACTACTACCATGCCAAAGCCCTCACACCTATATGTTGCTTCCTTGTGACGATACTAAGTGAGCGACTGTAATGAACAAAGTGTATGCACATGGAGTATCTCACTGAACAATACAACTGGTAGTGAGGTGGTAAATCTGGTCGATCAGAACACGTTACAAAAGCCTGTGTAGCACACTGGCTGCGTAAACCTTCGTACCATGTGGCCTTTGCAACCATTTTAAAAATAAAAACTGAACCGCACTCTTCCAGTTAAGTGTGTTATGTCATCTCCAACTTCTGTAACCCTGAATGCATTATATGAAACGCTCTGAAAAGGCTTCAGTAAACTTCTGTGATGTCAACACTCGAGCAGATTTCTGCCTCTTTTCCAAATGTCACAGTAACGACCTTCATTGGGGCCAGTGTTGACGGATGTATTTAATATTGGTGTGGTAAGATTGGTGAGTACACTGTGGCCTCAGCCACTCACAGAGGTGTGTCCATCAATCCCCTTTTATCCATTTACGGACACTGGAACTAAAGGTTACCTGGGACAACAGAGAAAACAGAAAAAAGAAAAAATATGAAATATTTGCACAGTTGTCATGATCATAAAAGCTGTTTGGACATAAGTGTTTCACGTCGTACTGAGTGCCACAGAATTAGGGTCTGACATTGGTCTGCGTGAATGGGAGCTGAGGGGGGAGAAGGTTGACAGCAGAAGGAGAGCATAAAGAGCTCTTACATGAGTCGCAAAACAAAATGAGATGGAGTGTAATTATCTAACAAGTGCTGGAGCTGCAGGTACTCACAGTGTTATAATTGGATAGATCTCTGGATTTTGAGTGACTTCCTGCTCCTAAGACACCTTGACTGCTACATTACTGACAATTCATGCTTCAATATCAGTCAGTAGGATTGTTCGTCCCTGTCTGATGGTCCCTTTTTGACTGCTGCTGCTCCAGTAATTTAATAATCCAGAGATCCGAAGCCCACAAAGCCTCACATGAAGCTCTTCTGAACACCTCGTTTTTGCTTAGACTGGTAAATACTTTGAACAGTGCTTCAATGATTCAGATCTTTGTATATCAGAGGAAACGAGTTATTTAGTCAGCTGAAGTGAGTTACACAACAGAGCAGATTTTCCACCTTGATTAACTATGAAATAAAAGGGTAAAACACATTACATCTTATCTGGGCAGTTGACAGGTCTGTTGAGTTCAAGAAAATGTGTGAGAATAAGTCAAATGCCCTCGTAAGAAAGGTTAACACATGGAAATAAGGCTTCTTTTTTGATCCAGTGCGTGCAGGTGTGTGTGTGCATAGGTGGAAGACAGAATATAAAAGCATCTGCAGAGAATATTTCCTGGATAAAACAGGGAAAAAAAAGAATAAAGAGGCGTCCTTGCTCAAGTGTGAGTGTGATAAGACATTTAAATGGAGGGAAGTGAAGACATTAAAGGCTGTAAACATTTCATTGGGTAACAGAGCTTTAAAGAAAAAAAAAAAGATTAGAAGAACAGTATGCTGCCGCTGCAGTTAATGGGCTTCATCTCTCTGTGCCGGAGTAAATAGTTCCTGTAAAATCAAGAGCATCGATTGAATGACTCCTTTTGGCTCAATACCCATAATCACTCTCCTTTCAGTCTGTGTTGTTTGCACTCAGTGCTCATGCACCAATCGATGTTTGACACACTAGTTGATTTTTGTGTATTTGAACGTGTGTGTGCAAAACTAACATTGCCTACAATAGCACTGTGTCATAGCAGCTCTGTGCTTCCAGTTCTTTTGCTATAAATTCTTGATAGTGGGAGGAGTCATGCTCATTTCGAGACCTCTGGAGAGGTCCTCTCCTCCCAACCACCACCACCCACTACACACACCTACTGTACCTCTTGGGGAGAGAGACGAGGAGAGAGAGAGCAGAGAGGGAGGGACGGAGGGAGATCCACACAAGAACACAAATCAAGAGCCATAAGCTCCTTGAAATGAGCCTGTTGAGGTGTGAAAAACAGCGTGAGGGATAGGAAAGATGTGAAAAACATAGACAAGGCACTGCAGGGGTTTCAAAGAGAAGTGGTGAGTCTTTGACAGTTCTCCGCCAGCACTGGGCAGTATGCGGAATCACTCAACTATGTATCGTTTTTTTCTCTCCACAAGAAGAGTTATTGAATTGAAACAAGACACTACAACCTACGGAGGGCGTTAAAAGCAGATAAAAGGAGAAACATCGGGGACTGGATGGTGCCAAAGCAATGGAAGCTAACTCCAAGAAGCATCGTTTTAGAAAGGGTCGGAGTGCCACCTTCAGCATTGATGGCTTTAACATCACTATAGGTAAGAACATTTCTTGGGAGACAGAGAGATGTGGGGAAAAGGTTAAGTGTGTTTGCACTGGAGCTCAATGCACAAAGGTGCATGTGACAGAAGTGTGTGTGTGTGTGTGTGTGTGTGTGTGTGTGTGTTAAGCAGAGCAATGAAGCAAATGGCTCTAACACGGCAACATCGTTAGGCACACCACACCTCAGCCTTACACGTTAGTCCATTCTGCTGAAGTTGATGCTTGCCTCAGTAATGCAGCTACACCCTGGAAACAAGGGGAGTTCAGACCAAGGCTGTGTGCTGGGGACATCACCGGCATTTTATTCTATTGTCTTGACAACCAGAGAACCACGAACTTATGTACCGCTTGTTTTTGTTGCACTGCATGTGAGAACTCTAAAATTGTATGTATTGTATAAAAGTTGTTTGACAGTTTGGCCACGTTCCATTCCAGAATCTTCTAAACCAAAAGTCTGTTTAAGGAGCTCACCTTTTGTTTACCAAAGGAAATATAGTGGGGAAAAAATAGAAAAAAAGATTTAACTTCATTGTCTTATAACAACAAATCTGAAATTTAGAAAAAGTTGTAAAAGTGTTGTTATAGTCTTTAGAACTTTCTAATGAATAATACTGGAAATTTGAATTTCAAAGTATTTCAATCAGTGCGCTATAAAGGGTTAAGTCACACAACTGATGCTGCAGTTCTGGTCCTGTGTGCACATCTGATAGTAAATAACCACTGTGAAATTACTGGATTAAGAACAACAGCAGATTATAGCTATAATCCTTAAGGTTCAATATCTTTTCATTGGTTTGTTTGGTGTTTTTTTTTAAATTTCTTTCACAATGCAGGTCCATGTGCTACATTTGAATACACCTCTCTACCATTATAAAGTTAATCAGTGTCAGGGAACATTCTTTCATTAGGGAGCTGGTGGACAGTTAAACCCCACTGGAGCCAGAGAAGAACCTTAATTGTCGACACAGATTAGGATCACTGATGCAGCCAGCAGTCGTGTTGTGAGGTCGCTCCATTCACATATTTACAATTTTTACTTTTCCAACACTTGTACATCCAGAGTATATGACAGTTAATTTCACTTTTCAAAGAACAGAACTCTCTGCACCCTCTGAGTTCACTTCTAGTTCAGAATGTGGAAAAGCTCATAATGTGTGCAGCTACTCTGAACACTGTGTG
>CAAKHB010004567.1:193615-208087 GCA_901007665.1 Aeoliscus strigatus
CAGATAAGTAACATACCAGTTGTTCTGACGGTAACTACCGGAAAATCAATGAATGGGCAACGTTCTATGAGTAGAAAAGGAAAATAAGCAGGTTTGTATCAATAAATTAACATGTTAAAATAGTCTGCTGATGTTTGCAGACACATTGAGAATTGTTTTTCAATGTCTTTGCTTTGTGTGCGTGCTTGAGAAATAAATACTGTACTTAAGGTCCTCATGAATTGTTTTAATTCTTCCATTTCTTAAGCTCAGTGTTCTTGGTGCCCACTGACAAATTAGGAAGCACTAAAACACTAAAGGAAACACTAAAAGTGGTGTATTTGCAGTGTGATGTTCACAGGTCAGCCCTGGTTTCACTTGCCAGTTTTTAGATCAGAAGTCAATCAGTTTGTAGTGTTTATACATCGGTCCGTCTTGCGTTGCTCTTCATTGAATACCAACATACCACCACACTTGTTTTACTCTTTTTCTTCAAGCAATAACAACTGAAACTGAGTACATGTGTCAACAGGTACACATTAAGAGAAATAACGAGGTGATTGTCAACAGTGTCGATGCAGTCTTTCTTTCAAATTCAATTTAATTTCAATTTAAAACCAATTCATCTTTCTGCCCTAATTTCAGTGTCATTGACTTTATGATCTACTGTCTGTGGGACTGATGCAGTCGTGTTCATGGGAGTAATGGGCTTATTTCAAGGACGAGTTGAACTGTGGTACGTGTTGGTGGCAGCACGTCAGGATGAGACGGACCAGTTGCTGGTCAGTTCGATTGTACATCCATGCTGATCATGGCTGATACTGATATTTAAAATTCATCACTTGTGACCAAAACAGGAAGCCATCTGAAAAGCAATAAAGGTGACCCTAAAGGATTTTATGACCTCACAATAAAATAGACTTTGTATTTTCCACTTGCATGGACACGTCTTGCCGGGTTTAAAAAAAAAAAAAAAAATCTCCCTCTGTCATCTGTCTCTCTGTCTCTGTCTCTCATAGCCTATATCACATGCGTACTACTCACAAACATGACAGTTGCCATGGTAACCCCCAAGCAGCCCAATCAATTTCTCACAGGGCCCGAGGTTTCGGTCTGCACAGCGTTTGCCAATCACCTCCTCTGGAGCATGACTCCTAAGTGCTGGTACCTCATTGTCCAGCTGGATACCATGTGTTGTGTTGGCTGCTGCAGGCAGCCTCTGCTTGGCCTCCAGCAGAGGAGCTTGTTACACAGCCGCTGAAATGCAAACACATTTCTTTTCCATTCACTAGGCAAGTTTGTTTTCTTTGTAATGATCTTTACACTGATCATTTTGTCAAGTCTTTTCATCCATGTTGAATTTGGTGTACATGCACGTCATCCACAGCCTTCCTTTCTTTTTGCTAGAATTGATCTGATTTGATTTCTGTTCAAAATGTGAAATCCCAATGGGGTCAGATTGGGTTTTAATTCACTGTGAACATGGCAAGTATTAGAAGTTGAGTGTTTGGAATGGAAATGATCTTGCAAGAATTAGTGAATCTTCAACTACAGATGCACTTGGATGGCCTTCTATTTGATTTAGTTCTGTTCTGTGTTGAATAGTTTTTGCTGTGTATCAGCACAAAGTTAAAACAAATAATATAGTCAGTCAGGAACATCAGTCAAGGGTAAGAGGATGCAAGTGATTATCAAAATAATTACTTCATTGTAAATAAATCATGATTAAAAGTTGTCTCTGTGATCTTCCTTTCATCTGTATCAACACAGTGAAAAAGTCTGTGTGGTTCATCCCTGAGGAGAAGATTAGCTCCAGTTGTTTAGCCTGCAGATGGTCACCTCAGCCCTGGGTTTAGTCCCACAGTGGGCCAGGTTACGCTGGTGTTGGGGGCAAGGCTTGGTGTCAGGACAAGGGATGCTAGGCTGCCATCTGTCACCAGTTGAGACACAACTTCAACCACCCACACAGCTCTTTTGGCCCACTGAAGACTGGTGTCCACTGCAATATGTGTCAACTGGCCCAAAAATATGCATATAGTGCAGTAATAATATCGAATGATTATCCTGTTGGCCATGAGCACTTCAACACACACACACACACACACACACACATACACACACACTGCAATCATTATGCCTGTAGAACTAAAATGGATAGCTTGTCAGTCTCTCTAAGGCTCAGCTCAATACACACACACCTTTCTGGAACTGACTGGATGTGGGCTTTATTTTATCACTCTCTAGCTGTCAGAGGCCGTGTGCATTGTGGATGTTATCAGTTCACTGATTAGGTGTGCTGTCACTCGTTTTCACTGATAGGATGAAGCCACCCTACCACCGGGCTAGAGGATGCTTATCTCCTTATTAGCTGATAACCCACCACTTAATTCTCAAACACTTCTGAAACAAAAGAGTGTTTTGAAAAATGACATGATGAGTAAAACACTTTTAATACTAGTTGTCAGATTAACTTGACCAGATCTAGTCTGTAAACTGAAAGCAATCTTTGTTCATGTTGTTAATTCAACTTTTGGTTCTATACTTTGGCAAGTTAAAGTGAAATGAAAAGGGCTGAAAAATCAAACTTTCCCCCTTCCTTCTCTACTTCCTGTCATCGGTCTCAAACTTTGTTCATTCTCTCAAGTGAGATGCAGGTTTGATTCAGACTTTCTTGCATTGCTTGATTTTATTCCATGTGTTTTCCTTCCAGTGGCAAATGAAGATGGAGAAAGCTCCACCAGACCACAAGCCAGTTTTTCACGTAAGTGAAATGTTCACTCCTCTGTTAGCGAGCTGTATTCGCTAGTGGATAATTCTATTCAACAAATAATTCAAAATTATTTAAAAAAGCCTGTAATAATATTAACCGGACATACCTCACATTTGACTTTTTTCCAATAGACAATTACGTTCATTCAACAATTCCAGAGACGTCTTAGTGGGTTTTTTTGGATCAGAAATGGTTTCTTAGTTCATCTGGTAACAAAACCTCCTGCAATGAAATGCCATGTGTGTTGAACGTGCATTCATTTGAAGACAAGCAAGCGCTAGCAGCATTTACCCACATGGTGGCAGCATTGACAAAGCAATTGAGATCCTGAACGTCACATACACTCAAGGAGGATAACTGATTTTCATCTCTTTTTTTTAAATAAGTACACAAACTATCACCAGGAGAGCAAATGGTACAATCGCAGGGCACTAGACAAAAGAAAGTCTGTTCTGTGAGTTCTTTGTGGTGTTGTGTGTTTTCAGGCTCAAAATCCCAGAGTGCTTTGTGGAACGCCATCACGGCAGGGATGGGGATCAAAGGCAAAGAGCAGAAGGCCCCCTCGAGTGACCCTCGAAGTCCTGAAGAGATTCTGGCTGATGATCTTCCTGCAGCAGATGAACCAGATGCCACAGAGAAAACAGCTATCAGGTTTGCTACTGTCCAGCTGCTACTGCAGTAAAGAAAAAAGAAAAACGTAATTGTTAAAGATGGAGTGAAACCTACGTATACCTACATTGAGACATTAACACTCAAGCCGACACTCTCAAGGTCGATACACACAACACCTATTTACTTATCCTGGTCTAATTTGTATGCTGTTGATATATCTTTGACAACAGAAAGCAACATGTATGATCATGCGTAAGTCTTAAATCTGTCCCCAGATACCATAGTTTTATGTTTTGGGGACAGATAATATGAATGTGAGTTGACTACAAATGAACAAGAGACCTCTGCTTTCTGAAAAGATAATCTTCTGCCTGACATTTAGCATCCTTGATACACTCATGCATGCAGATACGCACATTCACACAGTGCTAATTGCTATGTATGGCTGCTGACCTCAAGGGACGGAGGCTTGATTGATTCCACCTTGATAACAAGGACTTGAAACCGCCATTAACATAATTTGTTGTCACTTTTAGAATATTGAATGTCTTTTAACGTCTGATTCCAATTAACCTTGATGGCTCTGGAGGCTCTTACAAATGCCGCAGGTGGTGAGAAGTTAGCTTTTGTCAGAGGACAATAAAAATGCATCCAGTATGCATGGATGCAACATTTCTTCTCTGGTTGCTCTCTCTGCTCTCTTAGATTACAGTTGTTGTTGGCCGCAGTCTACCCCACAACCACTTTTTTTTGTTGAGTGGTGAAAGGAGAAAGTGATTTTCCACTTGACTGGATGCCGCCTGTTCCTTCATTTACAGTCCAGATTTGAAAGAAAAACAGGGCCCTTTTTACTGAGCAACTTGGTTTTGAGACATTGACTTATTTTGGTGCCAAGACCTGTAAGACCTATAAGACCTGTTTGTGTGCAAAATCTTTGCTTAACGTTGAATAATTTGCAAAACTATCTGCTGGCCTGCATGATGGGAATGATTGATTTCAGTACAGTTGAAGTTTCAAGAAAGGTCAATATTCTTAATTCCCAATATGCTTAATATTCATTTAACTGATGACAAAACAAATGCAGCAATTCATCAAGAAATGCACCACAAGATGTACCATTGAAGATACTCTTCAATTGACAACCATTTTCCTTACCTTTCTTTCCCACAGAGGTCATAAATGTCTTTGGCCAGGCCAACAGTAGTTAATAGAGGGTAAACCCAGAGGGAGGGGCCAGGATCTCCATCTGAATGACGAATGGCAAGATTATGGTACAGGGTGATTAAGCCAGCACAGAATTTACAGTAATCCATAAACTGATGTAACCACCGTGTCACCTACGAGGCCAGAGCTGCTGTTATCCTCCAGGGGATGACAATTAGATTTTATCGAAGAATGGAGAGGCTTCACATGATCTGTAGCAGGCAGGTCTGGAGTTAGTGGGTTAAAGGACAGTAGCTATTGACTCATGAGCTGGGATTGAATGACATAAATCAGCAGAGTTCTTGGTTGAATAGGATGAAACTTCAAATGAAATAGATGTCTTTTTAAATCTGTTCAGGCCAACTGCTGTTACAACACAATTGATTACGTACTTAGTCACGCAGTACACAATGAAGCCCAGTGTGCATAAACTGTGTGACTGTGTCTTATCTGTGTGGCTAGCGAGGCATTTCACAGGAAAACAATTTGATAGCCACAACCTCACCAGATTTTATAACAATTGATGGATCATATGAACGATGCTGGCGTGAGAATTAATAATGACCGGGAGGAAGAGAGGGGGCCATGGGACAGTTTCTGTTCTCACGCGCTGGTGAGAACAACATGACATGAGTAGTGTAGCTGTGACTGAATATTCACTATTTATGTTAGATGATAATTTGAGTTTGTGAACTACTCTGTACTGGCATGTATATGTAGGTACCAGGCAGACACCAGGGATCCACTGTAACCCCTTCCAACTGAGCTGTTAAATGTGTAAAATGAAAAAGAAATAAAAAAGGTTAAATAAAAAAGATAGCCCATGTGGGATGGAGCAGTCGTAAGTAATCTAGTATTATGATGTCATTAATAACTTATCCCACCGGATGTGAACAGATATTTTAATTGAAAAATGTGGTTTAATAATACCTCTTGTGGCAATCCCCTCATTTTTCTCGTTTTAATATGTATGTGATTGTACTACTGACAAGTGATTACCTCCATGTTCAATTTTCCAGTTGACGCTGCGAAGCAGAAGAACCACATTATAGATTCAGTATCTTTACCGTTAGTTCCAACACACGTGCCTCTTTTTCGACCGGGTAGTTTGATTGATTTCATTTTCCATTCACAACGGCAGCTCCGCTCTGTAAATCTTTAACAGGGGTGAAGCGACATTTGAGTTATTCTATTCTTGTCCCAAGACATGAGGACGGAAAAGGTTGTGGGCAAAGGGGCACGTTAAAACAAATGAGAAAAAATTACCTGAGAATGAGAAAGTAATTGCTGCCTCTGATACAAGTGGATGCTCCGTTTTGATTTGATCCGCATGTTGCACCTGAGTATTTGTGAAACAACAGACATTTAAAAGAGGTGAGCTCACAACACAAACAGCAGTTTGACTGTTGCACACAGTAGCGTCAGGGCCGGTGTATTTAAACATGAAGCAGCTCACGTTCTGCAGTCAGCACTGACTAATCTGCTGCTTAATTGGAAGTCGTGTGCTGTGGTGAACTTTGCAGTTGATTAAGGCGGCTGTGTCTTCGTGGCAGCCCATGGTTTTAGCAGCTGACCCCTCCTTTGGTGGGAGCTGCAGGTTCACAGACCCCCACTGACATCTTCTGAGCAGGAACACCTTCCATCAGTAACCCCACTGCCCGACTAATGAGCCTCTATTGGCCAGGTTGACTGGATGCACATGGAGAAACGGAGGAAGCATTCATCATAGCGACTGAGGTGTGACCTCACATTTATTGTGTTACAGAGATGTATCACTACTGTCTGCCTCATCATGACGCATCATTCTGGCTTTTCTACTCAGACTCTTACAACAGTCTGTTCAGCTAAAGGATAGCAACAAATGAAATCCATTGTTGTGTAAAGTTATGCAGATGTATGTCTTTTTGTTGCATGAACCATATTGATATAATTACGTTAAGTTTTTAAAAGCTTTGAATCGTTGTTTGGATCAATGTTTTCAATATGCTTAGTCAACGAAGTACCAATAAATGTTGCTTGCAGTGTTTCTCAAATTGTTTCAGACAAAGGGCCACGTATAACCCCCAAAAACCCTCATGGACCAGCAAGCTAAAAGCCCTGAGAATAATACGTGTTTTCACCAGAAAGTCTCCAATAACACCAAAGTCACTAGATATTTCACTAGTCGCTAGGGGTCTGGGACAATGTTGCTAAGTTGGCAACAGTGTAAGCTTCTTTTTCAGTGGACGTTTCGCTTTCAGTGAGTGATTCTCATGAGTCGACTCAGTTGACTTCGCAGGGAACGAACCAACGAATCAGGTTCACCCACAGCAGTTCACTGCCGCACTCAGCTGTGAAATGAGAAAATCTTTTCAGTCAGTGATTCAGGACAGTTCTTTCGAACGAATCATTCGCCAACGGGACGACACCATTCTCCTGTCCTGTGTCTGAGGTTTCTTCTTCCTCATTTGATTTTCTTTTTACCGTCCTCGTCTTAAGCCACCGCTACATGATTTTGCCTGTAGGCACGTTAATGGAGTAACGTTAGCTTGACCACTTTCTCTGGGAGGGGGGAGCTCAAAAAATGTTTGTGGGTCTCAACAAACCTGACTTTTTTTAATGTTCCATAAAAAACACAATTTACTCACCAGGGGGCGCTTGTGGCCCACTATGGTCCAGGACCACAATTTGAGAAACAGGGGTCTATAGTATGAAGAATGCAAGCATATCTACATCTGAGTGTCTATGCAACAGCCTCCAGTTATAGGTGTACTTTTATTATCTGATTTCAAATTGTGCTTTCCCAGAGGAGGACCACAGCGTGTGGAAGGACCCCTGTTAATTAGATCAGCTCCTTGTCTTTTGTTTCATAAATACAGGAAGGGAATTTCATCAGACACGATCATACCCAGATCACAGCTCCTGCCTTCAGTCATAACCAGCGTATCTACATACAGCAGAATGTCCATGTACCGTCCTTTATTATGGGCTTTACCACTTCTTTGCATGCATCTCATGGTCTGGTTAATGAAATGTCTGGGCAGGGATACACTTAAAGTGTCTGCACATCATAAATATGTTGGGATGTCACACTAGCTGTGTGAGTTACTGTGAGTGTTTGCTGAGCCTTGACCCTGAGGTGAACTCTGTGACAGAAAATTGCCATCTATTGCAGGTGAAAAAAATATGGGCGCCTGAGAGCCATTATACGCCTATGATAGAAATACAAGCCAGAAGGAGAATTCAACTTGTAGATGTAAGCTCTGAACTGAAAAGTGTCTTTGAAATGGCTTTTGAAGACGGTGCATACAGGCTGGCCATCTGCCCATCTCAGTGAGGGTGTGGAAATATTGCTTCACTTTTATTGCTGCACTTTTATGCTGGTAAAGGATTATTCTGTCCATGGACCTTTCCGCAATAACACGTACAATCAAAATGGGTCCATGATTCACAGATGAAAGTTTTTGTTTTCATTTATTTATTCATTCCAGTCTAAATGGCTGGAAAGTAGCAGGATGAAGTAAATGTATAATACCTGCCCCTTTCTTAAAGCATATGACTGTTTACATCAAATGTGTTATTATCATAAGTCATTACAGCTATTACAATGACAACAGTTTATACAACAAAAACACATCCAAAACCTGTGAGTAAATGACTTCATTACACATTTTTATATAGCCATTCTTTTCTCTTTATACAGTTTGAAGTTAAAAATATTTATACAGCTTTTTGCTTCCATTGCCAAAGAATTCCTCATTTTGACACCCGCAACAGAAATACACATTTGCTTGACATTGTCTGTGGCGTTTAAAATGAAACCTCCTTCTATGATTTCCATCCTGTTACACTAAAACAAATATTCTCGTGCTAATCTAATATTCATCTAGATATTATATACAAAAACTTCAACTACTCAGTAAGAACGCATGACATGAATTAATTTGATGTCCTGATTTGACATCATATATGTACATACATGGTACTACGAGTAAATCCAAGTGAGCAACAGAGGGTGTGTAACAGGGTGTCCGCTCACAAATAAACCACATCTGTGCTTCTGAAATACAATCTTCCCTCAGTTCAGGGTGGAGGTCTCACCTTTTATCCCCAGGAATCTCTATGAAGTAATAGGGAGTATCTACTCTGTCGTGCCGCCACTTCCATTATATCAAAAAAAAAAAGGACATGTGCCCGCAATTTCTTCCACCCATCCTTCCCTTTCAGCTACATCCAATACGAAAAGAGAAATGATGTATAAGATGAGAAATCATATTTTGTGATGGACGATCTTCACCAAAATGTGGTTATTACCGGCGAGGCGATTGCTATTTTGATGCATCGATTTCCTGATTGACCTGCTTGGAAATTTAAATGAGATCTGAATTTTTCATGTACCACCAAATGACCTACTAATGTCTTGATTTCGACGTGCAAGCTTTGAGGGAGTGTGTGCACAGTGACAGGAATACCTCAGCTGAGTGTAGTTTCCCCCAGTCCCGACCCTCAGCCCTGATTCTTTGGGGGCTGCTTAGTTGTTGTGATCATAGGGGCATTGACATGAATTATCATCCAATCCTCACTTTGGACATGTGCTGTGTCATCAGTCTCTAATTTAAATAAAATAAAATGTGCATGTACAACTGTTGAGTTTTTGTTCTCCTCGTCGAACTCTGTTGACTTTGAAGAATTCTGTATGAGTAGTTCTTCCAAATATCTTTCTCGGACAGCTAATTGCTGCTCTGTTTCTCATTGAGATTTTCTGATAGTATAATTTTCAAAAGCCACGAGCAAAAGGCCCTCTATGTGCCCTAATATTTCATCACATACTCGACATTGTTTTGCGCTCAGGGGTACAAATAAGCCACGGTTGTTGTTTTTTCCCCCCGCAAGGTGTTTCATTCATCAGTTGGCAATGTAATTAAAGTATTCTGAAATTCCTTGGATGCAAAGGCTGCAGGTCATATCTCGCTCAACAGGCCTGCATTCTTGATCCTGATATTTTATTCATCCCCCCTCCTGGAATTATAGAATGTTCTGCATATTTTCACCTTCTGCTACGCTATCAGACCCTGGTCTTGTTACATATCCAAATATACCACTGAGCGTTGTCAGCCATTCAAATGCCACCGGCACAAAGTCCTATTAAACCAATCCAGGTGCTCTGTAACTGCACATTCATACACATTCATACCCATCACCAAACACTGAGGGACAGTGCAGCAAAATGTAGATTGGTGAATGTCAGGGTGGTCCCTTCTCCAGTCAGTACTCCCTGTCTACTTTTTAGACAATACAAAGACAATCCTTTAGGCTTAAGCTGACCTTGTTTGTCCTTGCACTGTTTTTTTTTTTTTACAGAACCTTTTACACCCAGTTCAGTCTTGTTCTGTGTCACATTTACACATACAGAGGACATGGTAAATCAGGTCACTGGGGTGGAAAGCTGCAGACAGCAAGCAGTGAAATTTCAAGTCACTGGTATGTTGTCCCCTCAAGATGAACCTACCAGCTCTGTTGTCTGGGGTCACTTGGGGGGCGGGTGTTGTTTTTTTTCTCACAGTGCCTTTTTCAATGTGATGGAAGGTTCCTCAGGTCAGCAGGAACAGTTCTAGTTGAAAGGGGGAATGCCCAGAAAGTGCTACACAAGCTCACCCAGTGTTTTCTATGTCCATTCCTAGCAAAGACGATCCAGTCAGCGTTTTTGCCACTTCTCCACTTTGAGTCATTGATACCAGAATTAAACGAAGAAAAACACTGAGAACCGGAAAAAAAGAGACCAGATTTGAAAGAAGTGAGTTTATAGGATCCATTTGGATGACTGGCCTAAACGATGCAAAACATGTGCGTTTGCACAACAAAGAGTCTCTGTGTGGACGTGGACGCAGTGGAAGCACAACAAAGCTGAGTAGAGTCGAGGCAAGTCGTGGTGGAACCGTGTAGTGGAAAAGTGGCGTTACTGCCGGGGTCAGCACACCATGACAACAGGGAGATAAGAGTGATGCCTTTAGGGAAGGCAAGCAGAAAAGGCATGCGGCCCAAAGACAGGCAGGAGAGGGGAAACAAGTGCACCTTTGAAGAGAACATCAACAGGCTTCATGGCACTAAGGCAAACCTCTCCTCCCTCTTCAGAGAGGGCCCATCTCTGCAGATGAAAGCAGGAGGCTCTTTGAGGTGGTGCCCTGGCATTATCTCTGCATCCTGCATCAAGTAATTGAAAGACCAGAGAGTACGGTGGGGGGCTTGGAGAAAGGAGAGGTTGAGTCATCCTTGCGAGTTTTGGACTTGTAGAAAAGGAGAAGATACAGCCTTTTGTCCATGTTGGTCTTCAGTGCTCCTTTAGAAATCTAGCGGGGGAAAAAAAAAGGTGGAAAGGTTTAGCTGCAGTGAGAATACGGTGAAACGCTTCAGTGTGATGTAAGTATTCCCTCTGCGCTGAAGTTTAAACTCAAACTTTGATTGGAATATCACATGGTATAGATAAAAACGGACAGAAATTTGCCACCTTGTCTGCTGGGTCAAAGGAATCTGATTATTTTGCCCGTATAGTCTTAGAAGATAGCATCTAGATGCTGTGAGAGAAGGGGAGGAAAAGAGAGATTGGAATTGTTGGGTGTGACAATGCTTGTATTTGTGGTGGATTGAATGTGGAGCGTCCTGAATGCTCCTGATGGATCAGTGTAATCTCAGTCAAATCAGTGTCAATGCACTGTCTTCATGCTATTTAATCCTGCACAGCACGACCTTTGGTGTGTTCCACAGCTGTGTCAGCTCCATTTTCAGATGAATACATTGCTGATTCAGATGCGGTTTCAACACTTTAAATGTTGATCCATGCTGGTGACTTTTACCTTTGCCTTTCTGGTGATATAAAGAACATGAAAAGGGCACTTATATGTTAAAAGTTAAAAAACCCAGAACCTCAAGCATACATTTTTCACAATAATCCAGGGCATTTCCATTCTCACTCACTCATCTAAAGGTCCCTCCCTCCTGTTTCCATCTATCCACACTTGTTTTCCTCACTCGCTTCCTATGGTTTCCAGAGGATGAAACAGAACATGGTCTCTCATTATAAGCCAGACTCCTCCCATTCTTTGACGGTTGCTGTTTCTCCTCCCTCCCTCCCCCTTGTGTGGAGAGCTCGGCAGCAGTGTGTGTTAATCCCGGATTGCGCTGCCCTGCCGTCTGCATCCCGTCGTTGCTGGGAGAGCATGGCACGGCTCCAGGACCCCTGCGCTCACATGAGAGACAAGTGAACGGACGAGAGAAACCAAGCAAGCGAAATAAAGAGTTGGGCTTTTTCACGGCTGTCACGACTGCTTGAGCAGTGCACTACAGAGTGTGATTGAGTTCCACTCATACACTCTCACAGTAAACACAGAGAGAGAGAATAAAGGAAGGATGATGGCCGGTTTGTCGCAGCCCCGGGTGCAAATGTGAATGAAGAAACAGGACCTCATCACATCCTGGGCTCCAACTCATCGCAGCCTGTGCGTGGCGTCTTCCTCAATCACGTACTCTTAAAGGGATTAAACTTTTTTTGTTTTTATCTCCTGTTTACATATCTGTAACTCTTTGACATGGAGTCTCCTACCAAAGAGATCGAGGAGTTTGAGAGCACAGCCCTGAAGTACCTCCAGCCGGAACAAATAGAAAAGATTTGGCTCAGGCTCCGAGGACTGTGAGTACATCTTTTTGCTGTTTTCAACAAGTGTGTGTGCGTGAGGTAGTGTGTATGTGGGGGTGAATGCATTTTACTGACTTACAAGACGGGTTTAAGCGTTTTCAATACCAGAGCAGCTTTCACAGTAGCAGAGACTGAATACCGAGGGTGAGGCGAGAAGAGGGACAATGTAAAGAAGAGTTTCTCAAACTCAGCTATTTCCTTTATTTGACAGGTAGAATTGAAAAGAAAAAACAAGTCTTAAATGCGTCATTATGATTCAAACACCTGTTGTTGATCTGAGGCTGCGTTGTGAAGAGACGGTTTTGTTTTAAAGGGCTGAGCAAGGAACAAGAACTAATTTTTACTTTTTCTCCTTCTGTGATACATCCATGTAGTTGGACCATTTCATCCGATTATTTTAATGCCACATGTATGATATTGGTGTGACACCCGCTAAACCAATCAACACCTCGGTGGCCTCCTGAGAATGACGCGCCACACGCTGGTCACGATGGATTATAGTTGAAATTATTAGCCATTTTTAGTTCTTGCCCAGCAGCACCCAGCAGAGTTGGGTGTTGCTACAGAGTTTCTGTTTGACATCTCTATGGGATGCAGTTTCTTCCTGCGCCACAGACTGAGCCAGTGAATGAAGTGCGCACGAGGCTATGATTGTAAATTATTTAGCAGTCAGGCGTCTCAGTTTACCACGGCCTGTCATGTCACTCCAACTTACTTTTAGTTATTTCCACAACACATTATAGTTACTGTTCCTGATTAGTCATGGTGTTTATCTCCTGTGTCACCGTACCCCACGTATGCACCTTTACAAGGTGCCATGAAGAACATGTATATGTGCTTAATGGGAAGAAGGTTGACCATGTACTGCTTGTGTTTTTGAGGGGCTCTGCGGCTCAATGACATTTACTATATATGTGCTGTCAGCTTATCCTGGGAGATTTGTTTGGCAGCCGTGTGATTTGTGAGCGTGCCGGATGGCTATCACAGCCTTCACCATGGCACAGTATATTCCACAGAGTACACCAATCACCCATGGATAGACAGGGAGGGCATTTGCTCTGGACAGTTTTCCCTCTGCTCAACAGTCAATAATACAGCCTAAAGCCTGTGACATCCTCTGATCAAGACATGAACACCATGTTGGGTTTTATTACTTCCCTTTGACAAATTGACCCTTTATGTTTTTGCATCGGTAAATAGATTTAGTGTATTTCCATAAATAAATTACATCACTGCAACAGTTCGACCTCTACTTCACCTACTGATTAATGGAAATCAATGAATTATTTAATGACTTGATCAACAGAAGTGTTTCCTAAAGAGGACAACTGCCTGGGCCAAGGAGGTTCATGATGACCTTACAAGTCTATATGATACATGAGGCCTTGATTTAAAAAATTAAAAAAGTTAATATTGCTATTCATCCAGCCAAGCCATTTTATAGCAACATGTGTTTACCCGGGTAGATTTTGGCTAATAACTTCATGTGACCATATAATTATGATAATTCTTGGGTTTCCTATGACCCTTCCAACCCACATCCTCATTATGCAGAAGGCATTGCATTAAAGACGCCTAATTAGAGGTCACTGCGTTGTTGACACACGTGTTGGTGGGCATTGCAATCCAATAGGGGGGTGGGGGTGGTGCAAAAGCCAGGATAAAAGAAAGGAGAGGAAACAAGGAGACAAGGAAATATCAATATTCTCTCTGACCTTGGAGTTCCAGTTTTATTGCTCGCCATCCTACTTTGTGAACACCATATCTTTTCTTCTGTTGTTTTTGTATTATTTTCCCGGTCTGTTTTGAACAGAGCAGGAAAATAAAACAGCTTTATGAAAAACCACCCCATGTCTATCAAAATTTAATCGCTTGATGGAACCCAACTGATTGATTAAATCTAGGGACATTTCTTTTCACTGATCTTGAGAGCGCTCTTAACATTTATACAAAGAGAATAAATTCCTTAGCTTGCAGCTTTACACTGAGCTGTAAAAAAGATTGATACACACAGTGATTTAGAAACAAATCAAGTTAAGTGCTGGGAATTCTGCCTGACTGGAATTTAAATCTACGCCTGCATACAGTTGCACGGCAGTGGGACCATCTTTCTCTTCACTCTGCCACTACAAGTGCCTTGTGTGTGTGTGTGTGTGTGTGTGTGTGTGTGTGTGTGTGTGTGTGTGTGTGTGTGTGTGTGTGTGTGTGTGTGTGTGTGTGTGTGTGTGTGTGTGTGTGT
>CAAKHB010004567.1:208107-218904 GCA_901007665.1 Aeoliscus strigatus
GAGTGAATTCAGCTTTTAGAAGCACACTGTTCTTTCCTAACACAGGTGTGGGTGTGTTTTAGGCCAAATGTTAGGGTTAGTGATACAGGAGTAGGTGTGTGTTAATGTGTGGGCTCTTGGTTAAAGTATGTGGGATGTCAGAGGTGGAGTGGTTTGTGTGTGTGTGTGTGTTTTTTATCATTACATCCTTCTTAAGTCACCTGCAGAATTAAGTGTGTAAATATATATATACACACACACACTCACACATCTACATATACTACATACTACATACATACATACGACATACTACATATCTACATACTTCTGAGATGAGTGGAAAGAAAAAGAACAAACTACTACCCTAAGAGAAACGTGATTAATTTTACACATTGTTTCAAAAAGGTTATTCATTACTTTCATTTGTAGAAAAGATGTGTGCTTTAGGTTCTTATGCAAGACCAATGTCGTCTTCTTATCCCCAACATGTTCCTTTGCTGCGCGAGGTTTGTTTGCTGGATTCCCCAGACATAGCATACATCAGTTCCACTCAGTGTTCTTCTTCTCATGCATGAGTGGCTGCTGTTTGCTGTTAGTTAGTCATTTACATAATTAACAATACCAAATTTTAGCCTGTCCTGTTTGTGGCCAAACTAGAAAAAAAAACAGTGCCATGCTGTGGTAACGCAGCAGATAAAAACACAACATAACAGACACAAAAAACTCATGGGACTGGAGGTATCACTTGAAAGAACTTTCTGACCTGCCGTCTGCCAAAATGTGCCAATACAAATAATGTTTCCATTAGCTAAATTGTCAGGATGCAGATGATTCAGTAAACCAATGACTAATCTTGCTAGTATTCTCAGTATTAGCCAGAGGCTTGAGACACTTTTGTAATAACTAGCTCATGACAATCTATAGTTAAAAAAAACAACCTATGTACAAGTGACATTATAACAAAGTATAACACATGTCCAGAAAGGGATAATATTTCATTCCAGGGCCATGTAAATTTCTATTTCTTTTTTTATGTTTGGCAACAGAGTTATCCTGGTTTACTTCTCAGTCAGTTTGGATTTCTGGGGATGTTCTGAAGCTGCAGCAGCACAATAAAGGTTAGAGTAGAAAGTGCGAAGGGACAAAAATGCAAAATGTATATAAAATGTACCTAGATAGAATCTTCCTACTGGGAACCTTTTCAGTTTAGTGTTGTTGTCTATTTAAGCATCAGTCGTATGAGTGGTTCTCGCATGAGTTCAAATGTTGGTTGTGTCTGTCATTCAGGCTTAATCATGTTCAGTAACTGGAGTAGATTTCAATCAGTACCTTGTATTTGTTCTCTCTGGCAGGCGGAAGTACAAGAAGACGTCCCAGAGGTAAGGCTGGATTCTGGGACTGTGGACTGCCTCATCATCTTCCTTTTTTAGCCCTTGAACTCCTGGTCATCTCCTTGTCTCACTGTCCTTTGTCTCTGGATTTACTCTCCAGCTCCTCTGTCTCATCAGGTTTTATTTGAATAAAAGTTGAAATTACTGTGATTCTTTCATATACACCAGCAAATAGAGTTTGCATGTCTGTCTATTCTGAGCAGATTGCCACCAGATGCCCCTCCCATGATTAAAAAACATCTACTTTAGACCTATTCCGTATGATAATTAATATATTTGCTATCATCTTTCTCACTGAACGTAGCCAAAGCCAAGCTAATGCATTTGAATACCTTACATACGTTCACAGACTCATGCGTCCTTTTGATCCACGTCATTCCCATATAAACGTGGCAGGTTTTGGAAGGAGTGATCAGGATGCATTTCTTTGGGAAATAAAGAGGCCTTGGTAGACCTTGACAAATAACTCCAGTGCCATGTTATCGACCTGTATCTAACTTTCATTTGTGTGGTTCTGTTGGAGATGCTCATGGGAAATCAGGGCCTCAGTTACCAGACTGAAACTAGGGTTTAATTAATAACCAGTTAACAAGTGTGTAATGCATATTTGAGTGTCATTTAGTAAAACTGTTTCTATATTGATCAGAAACCTGTCACGATGTAAAGAATAAACGACCTGGCTTCAGGGCTTAGGAGAACCTGGTTAACGTCGATACTAAATATGATCAGGTGAAAACACTCTTCTACTAACATACATTTCTGTGCATGTGTGTCTGGATTGAAATACTGGGAAATTCAAAATTTCACCCACAGAGTTATTAGGGGATATTAACATACAAGACTTGTTTTACTTTTGCAACTTTTTCAAAATGATTTTATTTTATTGAAAATCAAAGTTATACACAGTTATTTTACAGTTTAGGCAAAGTATTTCCAGAAGAATCTGTTCATACATGTCCATATATGTACTTCACAAAAATCGTGGAGTGGGTGAGCTGGGTGGAGGTTGGCTGACTCCAAATGCCTCTCTTGTGTTAAACGTCATCCAGTATTCATATTATACAGGATATGTGTGTACTATTTACTTGACCATCTGAAAAAAGGTTGTACTAGAAGACAGTGTATGTCTGCTTTAAACACCTCCACGAGTCGGATCACCCAATGGTTTTGCTGGAATATAAGACAAGCATTGGCTTAAAATACGCCAGCTCAGTAAATAGGATTGCAACCACAAATGAATCTTAAAACAAATAAAGGTTGTTGAAGCGCTGCCCCTGGCATTTCCCTGTGAACTGTGGGATTGCTATGCAGTGAGAGTAATTGAGCGAAATTATCCTCTTGCTACTTATTGGCACAGCCTGTGGTCGTTTGGAGCTAGCTGCTGTCACTGTCTCTCTGTCGCGCTCCCTCTCTCTGCTGGGTGGGTGAATTCCTGTGTGGAGGAGCCGGGTGATTGACAGCTCCATATGTGTCTGTGTAATTACGGCCGTGCTAATTGGCAGACAGGAACACTGGGACATTGTCATTACTGACACACCGGGATAAACCCTCACACATGCAGTTGGAGAGAAAGATAGTCCTCTTTACAGCAGGAGGGATGAAAGAGAGGAGTGTTTGTATGAGGCAGGAGTAAAGATGGATGGATAGAACGGACGTACGTTGTATCGTGTGGGCCTGTGTTTTTATTCCTGTGGGTGTCTTGATGGTTGAAGAGAAACAGTTTGGCTGTTATTCTTTTGGTTGTTTGTCGAATGCATGGTCACAGTTGTATTCCTCTCTTTTCTTCTAACAACTTACTGTTTTCCAAGCTTCTCCCCACCAGTTAATGTCAACCTTTCCCTTGACTTGAAAGACACGTATCTCTTATCAACAGGTAACTCATTTCGAACCAACTGAAATGATGAAATAACTTAGCAATATAAGCAGCATTTGAAAATGAGGTGCTTTTCTGGCCTTTGTATCTCACTTTGGTTTAAGATTTTGGGCGGTATGGTGGGGCAGTGATTATCATTGTTGTCCGGCGCAAAGAAAATTGGTGAGTGTAAACCTGCTGGCTGGAGGGGCCCTGTGTTTGTGGAGTTTCCTGCAGGTGCTCTGCTTATTGTGAAATAATTACAGTATATACATACACATACTTATATCTCATGTCCTATCTTTTTACTGTATATTGTACTAGAAAATATCAGCCGATTGCTTGGACTTGGACTACAAAGTGGATAATTGTTATAGTACGTTGCTTTGACATCTCCATGTTTGCGGATCAACAGCACATCATCTGCTCCTCACGTTTCTGCTGTCACGTCACAGCCCCATGCACACTGCTTCCATTAAAAGCGTCACAGGCAGACTGTGCATGACCTCAATACAATACTAAGCTGTGATTGCTGCTAAGGTGCGTGGTTCTAAATGTGTTGCTTTAGGAAACTATAACATTTTTGTTGTGTTACTGATGAGCCACAGAGGCTTGTTGTTTTCACTGAATGAAAGAACAAGCTGACATTTTCTTTTCTGTATTCACAGATATTGATTGCTGAAGCACAAACAGCATAGCCATTTGCTAGAAATGAAGCAACAAGTCACTCTTATACCAACTCCATAGGGTATTTGTGTGTGTGTGTGTGTGTGTGTGTGTGTGAATGTGAGAGTTGTATAACCTTTCTCTCTTCTGGGGCTAATGTGTTTGTTCACTTCCCAAGCTTGGTAGCCAGACCTTAACATGACAGATTGCAGGAGCCAGACAAGGCTTCGGTACATGTTTCCTCTGGCAGTCATGAAGGCTCAAGCATTTAGAGCCTGGTCACCTCCAGTCGTGTCTCAACCTTCGCACTAGGGCTGGGTGATATGGACTAAAAGTCATATATCAGTCATTTTTAGCTGAAAGGTGATACTTGATATTTTAAAATTTTACAAATGTCATCACTGAATGATGGGAGGAACACAGATTTGAACATGTTCTACATATTTTTACTGATTTACAGTTTGGCTTTGCTCTCTGTCACTTCAAACTGCTGAAGATCGCTCAGGTTTCATTTCCAGTGTGTAGATACATCCACAACAAATCAGTGCGTCTGTGAGTTCTTCAGGCCGGGGGAGGAGCTCACAGCAGCACCCGCTGGAGAATAATACGTGCTTTCACGTCAGCCTCCAATAACACCAGGAAACAGTCACTAGATTTGTCACGAGGTCTGAATAGTCGCTAAGCTGGCAACACTACTGTTGAAGTTTTTCAGGGTAAGTTTCGTTTTCCATGAGTGCATAAGTTCACTTGTTTGCAGGGAACTCGGGATGCCACGATAGTTCTAAAGTCTGATGATACGGTTAAGACCAAGACAAGTAACAGTCTGATAACTACGCCATATAAAAATTGAATAAAAAATGATGTTGAAACTTTGAATGTGACCAGATGGGTTTTTGGATGGGATCAGTATTTGTTTTCCACTGTCCTGGTGGACCTTTTATGGCGCCGTTACCAACATTTTAGCAACATAATTACTTCCGTAGATCCTGGCTCATGTATTATAGCAGGCCACCAATCCGGAGAAGTATTTGCATGAAAATAGCAACTCAGCCAACAGTGAATGAAGGAAATCAGCACATTGACAGAGAAAACAAAACAAGACAAATGGAAAGGAGGAAAGAGCCATGAGGGAAAATTGAACTCTGGTTAATGTCAGTAATCAGCAAGAAAATCTTTCAGGCATTGGCTGCCTTTCAAGAACAGCCCATTAGATGCCATTACCCAAGTGTCTCTCTTTTCTGTGCTTGGGGGCCATTTGTCAGTTAACACAGCTATTGGGCTATTTAATGGAGATGATTCATTTGGGGGCAACAATGCAATACTGTTTTGTTTTCACATTTGAATTAGCTGGCTACTCGTACAGATGCAGTCGCATCTCATGAAATAAATGGTGGCTTGCTTGTGCAGTAAGCAGAAGCGATTACGTTGGCATTAAAGATGATGGTATACACCAATAAATGAATGAGAATGTTAGGATGACGCACACATTGCAATTAAAGAATAAGACTGAGAAGCGCAGATGTCAGTTCACGCTCACTCAGGGCTTTATTTTAAACACTAATTATTCCTAGAAATCACTGCATCAAGACTGATTGATTCCAGTCACCGCTTTTGCAGATTTTTGGGGGCGTTTCTTTTCATTTTAGACATTAAGACAGCTCAGTTGGATGGAGTCACGGTGGATCCCTGAGGTCTGGTACCTACATATACATGTCAATACAGAGTAATTCATACACTCAAGTTAAAACCTGACGTACAGTAAATAGTAAATATTTAATCACTGCTATACCATCTGCTCAACTCATTTCCTGTTCTCACCAGCCCATAGTAAAGAAACGATCCCATGGGATTTAGAATTCAATAGGAAAGTTCAGTATGTGTTTTTTCATCATACTTTTGGTTTACGCTATCGATCAGGTCTGGGTCCGGATGTCCTGCAGCTGGCTGGTGTCAAAGACCAGCAGACGTCAGGGTGATAAGTGGATCAGATCAGATTAAGTTAAAACTGCAGAGTCCCTTCCACATTTCATGCTGTGGGGTTCAGACAACAGATGCGTTCAGTTCTGCCACAAAAGACTCACTGTTCCCTCTGGATTTTTTTGTAGTTGGGGTTCCTTGGTTTTGGCTCCATGTCTGTTGTGTTATGTGTGTGTTAGTCCCCATATTGAGTACCGCACTAAACATTCATGTTTTGGTTAGTTCTTATTTTATGTGCAGTATTGTATATAGCCGTAACTGTGCCATGCTTACCTCTAAAGTTTTTTTTTTTTTTTTTTTATGGGCAAAGCATTGTTTTTATTTTCGATTGTGATTTACAACCCTGTCACTGTGATTACGCCTCTGTTGCTGTTTCTCCTGGTCTTTCTACTCCTCCTCCATCCTCCCTTCACTGATACTACCTGATGATTACAGAGCTAATTGCCAACCTTAAACAAATGTCCAAGCTTGAGGGGATTTTGTGGTCGTAAAGTCTTATTTATTTATTTATTTTAATTGTTTTGCCCCTGTTTTTCCAGGGGCTCCTTTATTTTTTCCTGAGGCAACAGCCTGTTTCATGTGATTCCCCCAGCATTGACGTTTTCCTCACAGCTGCTAAGAAATGTCAATGTGAAGTTTGTCCATCACGTACAATCTAAGAACGTGGAGATATATTCTGATATATATGTGTTTTTGTGTGGGGTTCACACAAATGCCAAATGTGAACATACATAATTTCAGAATAAAACTCCAGCAAACTGTTCACCTCACTTGCAAAGGAGAACTTTTTATTCACAATGTTTCAGTACAGGGACCTTCATTAGGTTATCTTTTTTTACACTGTGGGAGATGGTACGAAATAGGTCCACATCGAAAAATCAGGCTCCACCACCTCATGATGCTAACCATTGGTCACTTGGTGAGAAAAACATGCTAATAAATAAAAAAATGAAATTGATTAAATGTAGAAAACGAGAAAAAGGATGAGCAATATATGAAATGCAAAGTGAAAAAATAATAATAATGAAAGAAAAATCAGAGTGAGGAGGAGTTTTGGTTCAGAATAATAAAAAAATGTAAAAGCCATGCATTGTAGCTATCCAAGGATACTCAAGTTTTCCATTTGCCTTTAAGCAACAGATTGCTTGAACACAGATTATTTTATCCCTCTTTACCTTCAGCAGAAGGCATTTTCAAGTACAGGCTGAGAGAAAGTGTATTGTTGTTTGTTGAAGATTGATATCGAAGCCTTAATGACAGGTTCTTATCCTAAGCTGAGGCTACAGCAGCGATGAGAACATAAATGCCACAGGCTTCTTGGTGCTGGCCCATCTCACAAAGCTTCCCATTCCCGCTGCCTGCAGCAGATAATATTGCAGATTTATGGAGCTTCGTAATCTGGTTGTTTTTTCCCTCCCTCCTCCAAGCCCCAGCCTCTCCTTGTCACCTCTACTCTGGATCCTGCTTGCTGGATCTTGATCGTGTTTGTCCATGGGCTATTACTTCCAGATGGGTGCAGGTAGACAGAGGGATGAAAAAAGGAATGTGTAACTATTTTTCATTTTCTGTGTAAGTGTTGTAGAGAGAAGACAAGTGTGTGATGATGTGAAAGCGATGCTGTGTGCATCCTCTGGTGTTTCTATGTTGAATGTGTATACTCATTTGCAATGCCCGGTGGCATTGGTGGTGGTGGTTTTATTTTCCCATTCAGCTATCTGTCACCTCACCTCATTCATCCCACTATCACCCAGTCCTCTCCGTCCCAGTGGAACACACATGCATACATTGTTTACAAATATCGTGTTTGGCCCAAAGCCTCTGCCTCCAATGTGAAAGACCGAAATGGTTGTCAAAACAAAAACTTCCCATGACCTCTTCAGACCACACAATGGAAGACAGAAGACATTTCTTGTAATGCTTGGTAACTGAGTGCATTCAGAAAAATGTAACATTAATTGCGTGTTGAATTTCTTTCACATTTACAATGACTTTAAAATGTCAGGGCTGTTTTACCTATGTTCAGTAATACCAAACCATAACAGGAGATAACTCAGGGATATATATATAGCAGGTCTGGACCATTATTGTTTACATTCCAGGAACTGGGTGACAATATCATGACGGGGTGGTCCTCCAACAAAAAAAAGCCCTTGGGCTGTATCAAACTGCAGTCGGAGGTTGATAGAATGAAACAGAGAATGGAAGACACCATCCCCACACTATACCTTCTCCAGTTAAGCTCTCCAGGGACCTCTGTGTCCAGAAAGAGGCACACGCAGCTATTGACGCTTCGAGCTCTTTTAGCCCTTTCAATCCTGCCTGAAATGAAATGGTGAAAAACAACAACAACAACAACAACAAAAAGCTCACTCATATGTGGGAAAAATGACTGCAAATCATTTCTGATATTGTCCTTCAAATTGTCCTTTGGTCACTAGGAGAACTAATGGCTTGTTACAGGATGTTTAGTGCAGTCCTACAGTTCAGACATCCATCCACAGACATGCTTAACCCTCAGGATTCATCTCCTGACACTGCTGTAATAATAAGACATCTAGAATGCTTTTTTTTTTTTTTGCAAAAAATTCTGAAGCAACTTCTGCCCTGCACAAAATACCCAACATTCCATTATTTTGAGGATTTTAACTCTGAAATGGCGGTTGGTTTGCTTGCTGTCACAGTTGCTCAAATGGAGCACAAATGTCCATGGTGAAGCCAGAGGGTTTATGCAATGTCCAATATGCATATTGATATGTCTGATTCACAACACCGTCCATATGCACATGTCATTGCCATTGTATCCACTTATTCAGCCATTGTTTTTTATTGTCTTCCAGGAAAGGTCTGGTGGGAAGTGTTGGTCACAATTGTCTGATTCTTTGATCTCATGCCTGCAGACAAATTGAAGGAGAAACCTGGATAAATGAAACATCATTAATACAGATGCTTTCAAACATAAGCCAAGGGTCTCTCAGTGAAATCAAGTGATGACACCAAATCTGAAAATCTAAAGAGTCATTTTCTGAAAATGTCAACTGGTGGTGTCTCACACCTAACTGTCATGTTGGTGTCTCCTTTCATATGTTGCCCTTCTGTATATCATTCATTCATTCATCTTCTCCCACTTGCTCAGGAGCCGATTCCAGCTGTCAGTGGGCAAACGTCAGGGTACACCCTGGACGCCAGCTCCTCTCACGTGAAAGACAGACAACCATTCACGCACATATTCACACCGATGGAAAGTGTAGATTAACCAATTGACCTCAGCATGATTTTGGAGGTCGGAGGAAGCCAGAGTACCCAGTGAGAACCCACGCAGACAAAAGGAGTACGCAGACTTTGTTGGCATCTGTAGTGTGTTTGCTGTGTAGATGAAACGCTTGATTAGGGATGTGATGCAGCACGTGCTGCTCAGTTGTTATGTAAATACTGGACAGTGAAGTGTTTGGCATGGTGAAGGGAAGCTGTTGGCACAAAGAGTGTCTCTCCAGCTGTGTGAGCCTCTGTGTGTAGTTCCCATCATACTTGCTTGTGTGCTTTGTGTAATTACTTGTTAATGTAATATAATCCAACCAGAATGCCATCACACCATGAACCATCGTTCACCATGTTCCATCGTCAAAGACATGACGATGGAGAGGAGCCTTAATGAGTTCAATGATCCTCTCATCTACCAACTCTATTGCTCCTGATGAACATAATGAAACCTAATTGAGTCATAAATGGAATGCTAATTTGGGCAGCCTTCATGTTTGCTTCAGGCACTTTGCTGTTACTAGATAGCTCAAGTGTTAGTGAAATGATCATTTCACCTACTTTCCCTGCAAACTATTTTAGTAGGATAGAAACCTTTTCAAAGGGAATATGACAAATATTATGAATATGACTGGTGTCTTTACTTGTCCATCTAACAACTTTTTCATTTCGACGCTGAGCATAACGATGAATGATAAGGTAGTGGATAGGAAATCGGTTTTATGTCCCACTTGATTTACTTGCAAATAGATACATCAGTTACTTCCATCACCATGACTGACTTCAGACGCAGCCAGAAAATATATTTCTAAAGTACGGTAGTTGATCTGTTTGTCCACATTGAGCTGGACAACATGCAGCTCAGAAATAGAAGTACTTGGCTCAAATGTAGCATCACAGCATTTCGATTAGTTTAACAACTGTCTGTGGATTATTCATTGTACTCAAAAGCTAATATGGTAATATATTTTTAAATAACCCCAGGGTGCATATATATATATGTGTGTGTGTGTGTGTATATATATATATTATCCAAGGGCACATGACGAGCACTGTTTTACTCTCAGAGGTAATTTTTTATTGTTTCTCAATGAAGGTCTAAAGATAAATGATAAATGTGCTGACATAAACTTGGTATGATTGATATGCTCCTTTTTTTTTTCTTGTCTCCTTTTCTGCATGTGTGTTTGTGTCTGTGCGGTGTGAAGTGGCCTGTCGCCAAATAAAGTGCACTGTGGTGTCCTTGTTTGTCCAGAGGTTGAAGGACAAATCGGTGATGACCTCACAGTGCACCACTTTTCAGCTATTATCGATCTGTGTTTGTGTGTGCGTATGGACACACGTGCGCTTTGTCCAGCCATCCGTGTATGTGTGTGATGACACTAGAGACAGACATGTTTTCAGGTCTCCTCTCTCTTTATTTCTCATTTCTCAACCTTCCTGTTTGTTGTTTGGTAATCTGGTCCAAGAGGAGAGGTCACTGTATTTGGGATTAGTGCACCTGCATCTACAGGAGAATGTGTCACACGGCAGCCATAGTTGGCTATCACAATGTCTGGATCGCCCCACTGATAATCTGATAGACTCATTGTGTTGCTGCTCTGTATTAGTCCAGATAATGTAATTGAAAGCACTGTTTGCTCTGCTGCTCCTATTTCATCATGTTAACTCAATGGC
>CAAKHB010004567.1:218924-248180 GCA_901007665.1 Aeoliscus strigatus
GTGACCACCACAAACTACTGTCTGCTTCAGGGATGGAATTAGCTTTAAGTACTATTTAAGTTCTCCTCTTCTTTTCTAACAGTCACATCTTCAGGCCCATTTACTTGTTTGCTAAGTCATTAAACGAGTATTACAGATCCAACTTATGAAATAATGAGAAGTCACTTCGCAAGATTTGTCCGGCCTTTCCAAAGGGCACTTACACATGGTAAAACAAACATAACATTTACTACGATGGAGGAGAAAGAAAACAATCAACATGCTTAAAAAAAAACAAAAAAAAGGTAAAAAAAAAAAAAACAAAAAAGCATCCGTAGTCATTTATTGTATTTATAAAATTTCAGTTGCAACAGTTCTTATGTTCAAGTTCAGTTCAAGTGTTCTTATAATGAGACATCTGATTTAATTTTGACATCACATCGGAAGCTCTTCTTCTTGCTGTGACACCACTGTGCCCGTCTGTGTGACTTCTTTCATTTCCCTTCCATTAGTTCATCTCATTTACTCAACTTCTCTTCAACTCAGAACATGTTTTTGTGAGTTACCTCCCAAGTTGTCTTCCTGATTGACACGTCTTAATTGACCCAGATCAGTTTTCTGTGGGGCATGACAGATTGAAAGAAGAAAAAAAAATCCTTAGCCTAGCAATAGAATGCTTGCTGATGGCATTTGGTGTAAGCTAATCCATGCTGGAAAGATTGCTAAAAATATCACCTGATTGTGATACTACTTTGGGACTGGGTTAAATACTATTTATACTGCTTATCTCACTAAGATGCTTTAAATGTAGGCTCCTAAAACTACTCATGTAGTGTAAGCACAGTAATCACATCTAAGTTTAGAGTGTTAATTGATTTGATTTCTCTCAGGGGAACCACGAAAAAATAACAAAACCATAATTAATTCAGGGGTTTACGGACTTTGGATTTTTCAAAAGAAAATTTATGCTCCGCCGCAAGACTTCTGTAGTTTTCCCTGAGTGGTCAAAAGTCCCAAGCATTGTTAAGAATTGTTAACTGTTTGTAAAGTCACATGAGACTCTTGCCTAAGAAGTCTTTGTTGACCCTCAAGATGTCAGTGATGGTTCTTCTAGCTATTGGCTGTAACATCAGGAATCCTTGCCAAGGCAGCTTATAACATGCGGCCACACCTTTTAGGCCTGACCTCAACGACTCACGTGACCCCACGTCCCTCATGGAGGTTCAAACGTATGGGACTCTCCACCAGTCAACTCTCAGATAAAAGGTGGAAGGTTGTTGTTTCTTCTTTGTACATTAAGACAGCTCAGTTGGATGGGGTTACAGTGTGTCCCTGGTGTCTGGTACCTCCATGCTAATATAGAGTAATTCACACACTCAGCCTATCAAATAGTGAACAGTGAATATAGTCACACCTTTACCATCTCCTCAACTCATGTCCTATTGTTCCTCCAAGACCATACTAAAGAGACAGTTCCATAACCTACTCTCTTCCTCCCCGTCATTATTAATTCTCGCCAGCATATTTTTGTATGACACTATTTCTGTCATAGTTTCAATCCACTTTTTATAATAAGGTGGGAATGTACTTTCCGCAATATTTCAAGCTGCTGTGACCAGTCCGACCTTAATAACTGCAAAGTCCTGTTTTGACACTCCCATTATTTGTATTATTGGTCCCCCAATAGACGTAATCTTGGTGAGATGGGAATCTCCAAACCTTCCCGTCAAAACTGTATCAGACTGCATTCCCATAGCACATGTAGGAAAGTCCCTGCCGCTGTTCCATATTTCCAACAGACATTGTCAGGTAATGAACTCATCCTATGGAGTCTAAAGAGGATTAAATAGGATCTATGTATAAACTTACGTGGGGTTAATTTACCCAAAAGACGGAAAATATAGACTCGAATATAGACTTGCAGCAAATCTAGTTGCCTGTGTATTGCACCAATATATACGCTGACCCGGTTGATTGTGACTCTTCACGTGTACTTTCAATGGCTTGCTTAAGGGCACTGTGATGATTTGGTGAAAAGACACCAATTGTCTCTATTACATACATATAGTATATCAGAAGTTCTTTTGCAACCACCTGCAGACACACAGTTTGATGTTTGTGTGTACTGTGTCTTTGTGACTAGAAGAAACCCTTTTAAATCTCTAGCCTTCATGACTCCTCCGACATGGGAATTCAGTGACCTTTGAAAATCCGATTTCCATCTTATTAGGGTTAGATAGATCATTGTAAGTGAATTACTGACATTTGATTCCCTGGTTATGAACTGGTGCCGTGGTGGACTACACAGCTAACTTCTACCGTATTCTTCTGATATTGCCAGAAATTCCGGGGCCATTTTAACTCGCCCTCTTGACTTGGCAGCATATTGGTTAGGGTTAGGGTTAGTCCACATCCACATTTCATCCCTGCCTCTGCCTCACTTGCCCTCACATGCATGTTTTAATCTCTCTGGTTGCATAACTTCAAAAACCGCTGCGTGTTAGGGATTATACCGTAGCATTGTAGCACTGGCACATGGGAGAGCACATGTTTGACTGGACAGCGACTGGACAACTGTAGGTATGGCCACTGGCAGGGAATCGAGAAGTGGATTTGTATGTGACAAATGCTGTTTTGTTTGATACTGTTTTGGTTTATTTCTGGACTTTCACGTCTCTCTGAATCACTCATTGCAATTGATTTGACCGATAAACATATCAACTGTGTTTCAGGCTACATAATGTGCTATATGAAGACAGGAACCAAGGGACGGAGGCACATACTATATGGTTGGATGACACCGTCCCTATACTGTGTACTTTTTACACCTTTTTAGAGTGACAGGAGCTGTGGAGGAAGCTCACTGAACTCTGTTAGAACAGTTGGGTTGCTTTGTGTCACGTCACTGAACTTTGATTACACACCGAGGTTGCTGTGATTTCAAACTGTCTGTAGCATTTGCACAGACCAAAGTTGCTGTGCAGCAGTGTGAGCAAAGTCTGATGGAGCGGCTTCACTCTGATGGCTTTGCTAATCAGGTATAACGGGGAGAATAATACTGGCAAATGTAGCATATCCAGCTCAAATGAAAGAAATGGAGCAGAGCCGCCAAACATTTCTCAGCAACAGCAAGCAATTTCTCACTATTTCTTCCTGTGTTATGATGTTAATTTGAAGTCTGGACAAATTCTCTGAAAGGTACTCCTGAACTATCATATGATAGGACGGATGGATTGACTATGGCTGACCATAGGCACTGATATTAGTTCCCAAAAAAAACCCCAAAACAATCACAAATCTCTTTTCATGTTTAGTTGATACAGATTGATTGTGTTGTTTTTTTCTGTGTTGTAATGATACAATACAAATTGAATATGAATTACTTCATTCTTTTGATAAAGGAAGTGCTTCTAAGAGGTACTGTTCTGATTGAGCTGTTGGCTTTGTTTTATTTCCCTGAAGAACAAATGACTTCCTGGAACTCACAGATTGCTCACTGGGATTAAAGGAAATGTAGTTTGGATTTGCAAAAGCTTTAGATTCCTACAGACAGAACACAAATACATTCACACTTGATCATTAACCCACATGCAGTGTATACGTCACGACCACACATTTAACCCAGACACATTTGTATCACATTCATCACCCTGTAAGCACTCGTCTTCATCTAAGCCATCCATGGAGTCGCGGTTGATGTCGCCAGTATGCCCCATAATGTAATCATATGCGTTGGATATTCAACTGCCACAACTAGTGACTAGACCCCAAAAAATGAAAATAACAAATAACCTTTAGCATCCTATGTGTCCATTCTGATCTACAGTACAGTGAGGTGCAACTGGATGTCAGGTTCAATTCAGGTTCTTTGATCACAGTCAGAGTTTGTGGTGCTTTATTCAGCATGCGGCTAGGAAATACACACAGAGTTAAGTAGGACGATAAAAGCCCATATGGCAGATGAATGCTTTAACCTTTTAAAATGATGACTTGGCTGCTGGTAAATCAAACACCCACCCTCTGCGGTTGGCAAATCGCCCATTTCATAGACTGGTGGAGTTCCCTTTTCTTCCAGCTTCGTCTCTCTTCATATCATCACATTAATTGTGGCCGGGAACACGAAACAAGATGAACACATGTGCATCTGCTGTATTGTTTCCAGAAAAAGACAAAAAGCGTGAGAATTTGTTTGAAACGGGTCAGTTTTGTGACAACTGTGCAAAAGTCAGCATAGAATCAATTAATCAGCATAGATTAAACACAGGCAGACATTTTTGCAGTTCAGTCTCTTCTTACATAGCTCTGTGCAGGACAAAGATTGTACAGTGAACAAAGTGAACCTGAGGATTCTCCCTCTGTCTCTATCACACACACACACACACACATAGTGCTCCTCCCGTTACTGATGATTTCTTCTGGTGCGTTTGATTGAGACTTTGACATGAGTGGGCCGCATTCAGCCAGCCACTGATCTTTTTTAAGGGTTCTTCTGTCGCCCGCCATTCTTGTCACATCTGTCATTTGCAGCCTCCCACGGGAAAGGCTTTGTTTAGAACCGATATCTGAGATTTTTCAAGGCGGTGCCATTAGTGTTCAAAGAGTGTGCTTGCATGCGCTGCATAAGTATTTGTAATTTTAATTAGCACCATCAAGAAGCAGTAGAAGCATTTAGCCTGCTGTAATGGTTCCCACCCAACACTGAATGTCCCCTGACGCTCAGTGTGGGCGCCATGTTATCATTTGTATTGACGCACAGTTGAAGTATTTAGCTCAAATTTATGCCTTTTTCAAAAGGAGCCACTGACTGGAAGTGTTTATACTACAAATGTTTCCTGAAGTGTCTTCTTCTGTTTGTTGTAGTGTCAACATCTGCTTCATTACTTTGTATACCAACTAAAAAGTTAATCACCGGCAAAGTTGAGATTAAACCAGACCTCTCACTTTCTGGCTCTGCCCCATCTGTCAAATATAGAACTGTAGTATTTTATTGATCAACCTGCTGCGTCCATAAATCACAGTGGAGGCTGCAGAATATGTGGCACTACAGCTTAAAGGAGTCATTGTGTTTATACAGGACTTGTTCCGCTTATCAGCCCAAAACCTGTGTGCGTTCCCTGACAGCACGCTTATCTCCTCAGATGATTACATTGACCCCAGGCCATTGATTACACACCGTCAAGGCTAGAATGTCATTGGAACACAGGCAGTGGCCAATTTTTGCATCCTGACAGTGGCCTCATTCCCTGCTCAACCACGCTCCCTCTTTTCCTTCTGTTGTGTGGAAAATAGGTTCTGACTTTTGCCAACTGCTCCCCGGATCAGAAATTGACCTGTTTTTTCTTAGAACAAAATGGAATCATTACATTTCTAATTGCTCTTCTCTCTGGGGAGCTGTGGAGTGTTTTGTTTGGGTGACAAAGGACTTTCTGAAGGGAAGGATGAAGTTGCTGCTATGTTGCCCTCTGCTGTTTCCATGCTCACATCTGGCCCTCACGACAGTTGGTGACAGATAGATGCTCCAGAACAAGCTCATTGGTTCGAAGACTCCATATCCGAAGCAATGTGTTAGACTTAATATCTGGATGAGACGGGCTGCTGACCTTACTGACACACAGATGAGTGTAGGTGTTTCTGTAAAGGTTTTTAATCGTATGAACGTTTCTTCCACACTCAACCAGACTTTTGGACCATCTGGAGTACTTTCTATGTGTTGTGCATCTAGAGTGGCAAGCTGATCGAGAAAGAATCATGTTTTCACCACTGTGTATTCTTCTGTACTAAATTACATGAATGTTGCTCCTGCACCCAAACAGTTTTTTTCTGTCTGGACTCAATTTTTCACTTGGCTGTGAGCCCAGGAGTCTTTGGTCTTTGGTCCCAGGCCTGGGTAATGGCAGCAGGTGAATGAGACAATGGTGTTTTGCTTTGTGGAGACATTGATTTATCACACATTCTGGCACTTGTCCTGTCATCAGAATTGTTTTTTTTTTTTAGGTTGCAAAAAAACATCCCGGTGACTGAAATGTTCACACTTGTTTTGGTTGTTTTTCCTAAAGTGCTCAAAGAGAAGTGAGCAAGACAAAGCATCTTTGTAAATTGTTTTTCTCTTTCATGTCAACACTGGAAAAAGCATTAATTCCCATTAGGATTAAATCCTTCTGGATGTTCAACATCTCGTAAAACAAATCGATTTGGCATTTATTATAAGCTTTTGTTAGACAAACAAAAGCCTTCAGCTTGTGTCAAAGACTTTCACAGCAGAAATATTTCTTTAACCTGCCATTCAGCTTTCCAAATAAAGCGAGCACACAAGCTACGATGCATAATGTAAAGTCAGTTAGTCACAAAAAACATTGTTAAGGTGAATCATATTTGAAGTTTTGTTGACAGAGGGGGGTGTTCCTCTTTTCCTTCTTTGTGGCACACAGCTGTTCTCAATAACCATCATTAACTAAATCACATGTGCTGTGATTCCACCCTCCATCCACTCACTTCCTTAAGATTCTTGAAATAGCAAAATAGCAGTAAGAGCAACACATGTTTTTTGTTGTTGTGAGATATTGTACAAATTAATTTCACTTTCATGGACAAACTGGTAGAATGTTTTTGTTGTCTCTTTTTTATGGGCTTCTTTCAACATTCACAAAATATGAAACTTTTGTGTCTTGTCCAATGTCATTTGATGTCGTGATTGCTTCACTGCTTCATTCAGACAAATGACTGAGTTTGCCATAATCACACAAACATTTTGTTGCCTTTTAAAGGGGAAAACAACAACAACTGTGGTCAGGTGATGTCATCATGGAGAGCATCTGAAACCTTCTCTGCTGACCTGCTTAATAATTCAGTGACAAGCGTAGCCTCTGTAGGCATTCACTGTGAAGAACGAATGACCTCTAACGGCAGCAGTTGGTGCACCGCAAGGGTGCAGGGGACACACCATTTTTGATGTATTTGTCTAGTGATTATTGCAGCCAACCAAAGCTGTCAGTTCCTCAGTATTTCTATCTTGACTGTGACATCTGTTCAACCCTACCAGTGGTGACGCACAGAAAGTACCTACAGGTAGCAGGATGCAATCTGCAAAAATACAGAGCCTTCAAAATTTGTTCATCTCATGGCTGCAGAGCCATGTTCTAAAACAATATCATTATAGCCGCAATGCCTGTGTGAGGAAAAAGCAATGTTTGTCAGTGTCGTCTGACCGGTTTAGAGACAGTAACATAAGCTGTAAGCTTAAACCGGTGACTAAAGGGGACGGGATAGGTCCACCTGCTCTGTTGTGTCCACGTTATCTTTGGGGTCCTGAAGGTCTCCAGCAGTGACTGAGGATCAAAGCTGCCTAGTAACACAGCACAGCACGTGAATGCACACACACACACACACATACACACAGGCTCTCTCAAAATGGCGTTTCATCTTGGACAACAACATCCACAAATTGCCCTGCATTGCTGTAGCAGCAGCAGTCACTCTTTAGCCCCAGCTGCCTGTTCTGGATGGTTCTGTCCGTTCTGAACGGAACGCTGCACCCTTGGCCTCTAAAATAGCTGAATTTGAGATTTTGCATCACCATGTTTTTGCTGAGATGATTAGAATAGCTTATCAATGTATTATAGAGAAATTCATGCCATGCCATGACAAGATCGTAAAATTAAAGAAAAATAAACATTTAATCAGAATAATGCATTTCCTTCACATTAAAACCAAATTTATTCACAATGAATGGCTGAAGATTAAAGAGTAGGATCTGAACCAGTAAAGGGTAGAACGCGTAACACTGACCTGCTTAGACATTCAGTGTAATTAAAAATGGATGTGGTGTCAAAAGGCACAGAGTCAAAGTTAATTTCATTTTTCTTCATATCGAGCACAGACAGTCTAAAGATTACAATTCTCCATTGGTAAAATTTAGGTTTAGTAAGAAAACACAGTGACGATGTGAACAATGGCCTCATTCTAATCAACTCACCCAGTGGCAGTGAGGCGACAGTACCACTTCATTCCATTCAACTTTATTTATATAGTACTGACCATACAAGAAATATATCACAAAGTGTTCAATAATGAAACAAAAGTCACGACAAAACCAAACCTTAATCTCATTAATAATCTCTGAGAGGTTTTCCTCATTACCATGGTGATCGAGAAGGATACGTCGATTAGAAAAGATTGAAAGGTTTGTTTGTTTTGCATCAATAGTACCTAGTTTGCGCTTGCATGTATTGATTTTTTGAGTGTCCACATCAATCCATCAGCTAACAAACACACTGCGTTTTAAATATACATCCTTGTCTCATTTCATGAATGAGACATAGAGGACACGTTTATCTTCACAAAGGAAAAAAAAACAACTAACAGGAACCAGATTAATCTGATGCAATTAGTGTCAAGATGGCAGGGGCGTAATCCCATTTGTTAAATGACTATTGAATCTCTGTTTTAGATTAAGATGTCTGGTGAAACAACTGGAGAGAGGAGAGGCTTCCCTCGCTGACCTCAAGAAAAACCTGGAGTATGCAGCATCAGTGCTGGAATCAGTTTATATCGAGGAGACCAGGTAAGAAAACAACAGTGGAGCAAGTGTTCATTGGTTGACAACACTGAAATAACACTGACTGTCATCATCACAGACAGGAATCAGAACTGTGCTTGTTGTTTTTGACCTGATCCACTGTGAAACACTCTAAAAATAGGACAAATCTATTAAAACCGGAAGATTCACATGGGGACTGTCACTTGTCCTGTGCTGTACTAACTTAAGGAACATTTGGTATTTGTGTTAGCGTGGGCAGATGTTGTATGGCGTCAGCATACCAGAATTGTCATATTTGCTGCCCTGAAGTTTACACACATCTGCAACATCTAGTTTGAGGTTATGGGAAGATCATCTCCCAGATTGTGTCATTAAAGTCAGGCTGGGTTAAGAAATTATGTCAGTAGTTGAATGCAGGTCCAAAGCCCGAGATATGACCAGGATTATAGATTTATGTAAGGCTCTCGTCAACTAGATCCAACCAGATTACTGTTGGCGGTAGCATGACCACTCCAGGGGGGAGGATGATGAACAACTCATGCAGCAACGTGATTATCGGTGCGATGCGATTGCGTTCTTCTTCCATAACAACATGAATTCAGTTCAGAGGGTGGAGACCAACAGGCTTTGCTCTTGATCCCTTGTACATGTCAACACAACAGGGTAGCTGTGGTGAATTATATCACACAATTGGGTTTGAATAGCACATCATGACGCCTGGGATGTTTGGATATTACATAAGTGTGATCATAGTTGATGGACAGCACTGGGATTGGAGTTTGACTAGATAAATATTTTAGTCAGAATGTCTGGTCTGATATCAGACATAATTATTATGTCGTTACACTTGGTTTCCATCTGTCTGCCTGACAGATTTTCCAGGGGATCAGGTTTTGACTTGAATTACCAAAACAACAGTGTAAGTTCATCTGCAGCTCTGATTAGCTGATTTATTAGCGTCCCCACTGTGCTCAATCATTTTGATGCCAGATGTTGTCTGAAAATGAGGAAACTTTGCCGTTTTAACTCCACAAATGTGTCCATATATAAAGATTAGACTGCTTCTTGCTATTTATATTTACTCCTGTCTCCTACTTCTGCTTCCTTCAGGCGTTTGGTGGACACAGAGGATGAGCTCAGTGACATCCAATCAGAGTCGGTGCCCTCAGAGGTGCGGGACTGGTTGGCCTCCACCTTCACTCGTCAGATGGGCCTGATGCTGCGACGCAACGAGGAGAAGCCTCGCTTCCGCAGCATCGTGCACGCTGTCCAGGCGGGAATATTTGTTGAGAGGTAAAAGAAACTGTAGCTGAAATGAAGCACATAGCCACACCAAAAATACTAGAGGCTGTGTTGTTACTAGAGGCTGTGTTGTTGTTTTATCTGCTCTCTGTTTTAATTGCGTACCGATCATCAATCAGTAATGGACCAAAGCTACTTAATCATGATTTAATGCAGACACACTTTACATCAGTGACATGTGTTTATACAGAACCTGCCTGTCACAAGTGATTAATCACAGTGAACACCATGCCTGCTTCCTGGTTTGATGACTTTTAGCTCACTTTATGAATTTTAATCTTCCATATTTGTCACACGCTAACAACAAAAACAAAAATAACTGGAAAAAGGAATGCAAAGATCCAAGAAAAATCTAAAATACTAAACTAATCTGAACTGTCACACTTGCAGGTGCAGGTGGGATATGCAGTTTTTCCTAATATTTAAACTTTGAATGTACAAACATGACAGCTGAAAGATAGATAGTTAATATAAAGCATCCTTTTCTCTGGTTCACTAACATGAAGGGAAACTGTCAACAAGGGAGTCTAGCAGTTAAAAAAACAAACGTACATCTCAGGCGCTCTTCAGAAATCTGTATGTGTCCTCAGCGACAGTCACCTGAGACGACCATGCATCATCTCGGCCTTGGCAAGCCTGACTAAGCACAATCACTCAAACAGTTTGAAACAGTTCCTGCTACAGCACTTTATCACACTCTAACATGCAATGTGTATTTGTTCAAATCAGTAAGCCTCAAACCTGTAAGCTATAATCTTTCATAATCTGTTTTTCCACTCAGCAGTATGTTTTTGGTTTTTTTTTTAGACATTTGCGCTGAAAAAAAATCAGGAATTGAGGGTGAAATAAATTACAAATTAAAATGCTATTTGTATTCTCAAACATGCATGCTTTGCGTTTCTGAAAAAGGCTTGCAGGCTCAAGATTTAGCCTTTCAAATACAGTTTCATAGTGAGGGGTTTTGATTTGGTTTATAGTGAGTATTGGTGGGGAACCCTCCAGGCTTTGTTTTGCAGTCAGTTTGGTAACCTCTGATGTTTACACCCAGCAGTGGGCTTCATTTGATGTTTTTTTATCTCACTCAAACAGGATGTACCGACGCACCTCCAATTTGGTGGGACTCAGCTACCCCCCTACTGTCATATCTGTGCTCAAGGTATGTAAGCATACATTTTCTTCACACCAAAAGCAAGACTGCATGTCATAATAATTTACATGAGCTCTTTCCCGCACAGAATGTTGACAAGTGGTCATTCGACGTGTTCGCTCTGAATGAGGCCAGTGGGGATCATGCACTTAAATTCATTTTCTACGAGTTGCTCACGAGATACGACCTCATTAGCCGTTTCAAGGTAAAGACACAGGGATGACACTTCACAAATATATACCATCTGAACTGCTTCAGTATGCTTGGGTGCACAAATGCCACTTTTCCACTACACAGTTTTGACTCAGCTCTACTTGGTTTGGTTCCACTCTGACACCTTTCCATTATAATTCAGTACCTCTTCAGTGTGGGCGCTGATGTCACAGCAACAGCTACGTGGAAGTACTTTGTCTGTGTTTTTTTTTTTTTACTGTGACATAAATGCATAAACAATGTGGAACATGGAGACGGTGAAGTTGCGACTCTTTTGAAACTGATTTTTGTAGAGAAAAGACAGAGTGAGAGAAAACAGACAGAGCAGGACACAATCACCGACAAGGATCGCCGCTCTGTGGTGCGGCCTCTCTGAACGGCTCCTTCCACAAATCACAAAAACATCTATGCTTCGTTAAGGGACCACTCTGTGTGTTTTGTGCACATCTGCCATGTTAAATGAGAATGTAATGTGGAATATAGAAGTGAATCTCGTTCGCTGGTAAATCTGCCGGTAGACTCCTGTGTTGAAGGTAGTACTTGCCTCGCTGGGACCCTCGACAAAGGTGGTACTAAAAAAAGTACCAGGTACTATAGGCAGTGGAAACGCAAAAAAGTCGTGCAGAGTCATGACAAGTCAAGTCGAGCCGTGCTGGAACCATGTTGTGGAAAACCCAAAAGTGAGTGCAAACACATTGCATGGTGCAACGTGCTGCAACAAAGACACCATTAGCAGGGGGGTTGGACACATTACATCCCACCTGATTCTGGAGAAGCTTATTTTTTACAACGTCCTATATCTGACAGTCCACTTGAAGTGACAGCTTCTCAGACTAAACAATGGCTGACATGAAGACATCATCGTCTAAATGATGCCCAACCCCTTTTTATATCATCCAGCATCAGATTCTGTGTGGAAGGAGCCTGCGAAGAAACTGTGCCATTTAAAACAACAAAAGGTTTGAAGACATTTATTTCTGTCACGGTTGTTTCATTCACTGTTTTGTCTGCCATCAGATCCCAATTTCGGCTGTAGTGTCATTCGTAGAGGCTCTAGAAGTGGGCTACAGCAAACATAAAAACCCCTACCACAACCTGATGCACGCTGCTGATGTCACACAGACTGTACACTACTTACTACTCAAGACCGGGATGGTGGTAAGTTGCAGACGTACACTTTGACGCACTCACTTGATTTTCTCCGGTGCTCCATTTACCACGAGCTGCTGTGGTTGGACAGCTCCGTGAAAGGAAGCATTCAAATCAAGAGGTGTTCTCTGTCAGCTGCAATACTCCAGACGAGCTGAAGCTTCTAATTATGGCGTTTATTTTCCTTAATCCTTAAAGTAAAAGGACACCTTGACTGTACTCAGCCACAGACTGCTTCAGTGCAGGTTGGAGAAAATCAGCACATTTGGGACTTGTACTTGAATTAATAGAGTCGAGTATATAATTCAACATGTCCCATTGTTGATGTTCTTTCATCTCAAGAGTCAAGTGTTACGTGATACTTACACTGTTCATGTTTCATGTAGCATCTGTTCGTGTTCCATCTACTGACCCATATTTCTCGCCTTCCCCTGCAGTGACTTTAGGCCATTTCTGATGCTGTAATTTTTTTTAGAAATACAAAATACAAGAAAGAACTGGGTTCAAAGTCCCCAACCAACCAGCCGCCCCCGCTTGCAGTGTTTTTATTTAATCACCTTAATAAGGTGGCTGCGACAGCTGTCGACATGGTGTGTTTCTTTGGGCTGTGCCTCCTGAAGTAAACCACATTACGGCTGGAACCACGGGCTCCTGGGAGAGTCGGAGAACAGCATCTATCATTTCACCGGCCCTCCAGACTCCATTAAATCAACAATCAACAAGTCATTCATAAAGCAGACCAATGAGGAAATATACTGAGGGATGGGGTGGCCATTTTGTCCCTCCCGCTTTTTTCTTAATGACTTCCCCAACCCCCGCTGTTGATAAGTCACTGGTATCGACTGGTCCTCATGAGCTAAATCCCCCACTCTGTGTATGAGTGCACACACATATCTCCAGAGGAAAATGTCCACTCACAGTGTGTGTATGCAGCATGCTCACACACACATTAAACTTTAATGCTCATAAATAAACACACACAGATGCAGTAATTGGTGTTTCACGGATAGAGAAACAGGACATTTCAGCACATGCCCACGTGCCTTCTTGTTGAGTGATTGTGAATAGACGTTGGGAGAAGAAGCTAGTCAGCAGCTGAGGAACCCGGTTCTGGTCAAAAAGTCTGGGTCTGTCCAGAGGCAACAAAAAGCTTCTCAGTTCTTCTAAACCTCATTATATGTTGACTGTCTAATCTGAGAAAACCCTGTTTGCAGCCTCAGTGCCTTTCAGCCCGTCAGTCCATCAACTGGTTGGTGTCAACAGTTGATTAAGATAACATTTTGTACCCACGTTCTATGTTCAGAGGGTGAATGTCAAGAGGTTCACTGACTATTCCTATCCAGACCCTTACAAAGTTGACATTTTTGTCATTTGCCAGCAACTGCTGGGTGGATTGCCTTGAAATCGGGTCCACATAATTAAGTACCCTTTAGGATGAATAGTAATGACATTATTAACCTTTCCTCAAGCACTGTCAGCAGCAGAGGTTTGTCGTTTTTACCCTGCAGTATAAAAAATAATGGTCACATTAATATCACAGCTACAGCTCGTCTTTCTATGCCAGCCAGCAGCTGATTATCATACCTTATCTGTATATCTACCCTTTTTACATGAAAGAAAAATATGTATTTGCAAATATGTTTAGTGCTTGTATCATCCTCCAAAGTTATGAAATTCCCTCGGAGGATCAATCTATTTATATTCTATATTTTATTATGAATCAAAAACACAAGTGATTTTCTTAATTCTCATCACACTGGTCTTTGACCCAATAGACAGAGAGTAAAACAGAGAAAAAACTGAGAAGTTTCTAAAGGGACAATTTCAAACTGGATTTTCAGTTGAGAAGATAGAAATCCTCTAGTTTTATCCTTGACAGTAATGTATTCTTCAGGCCACATACTTCTCTCTACATCCTTTATATCACTTTCCACCCGTGCAACGATACCCTGCTTTCTTCTTGTCTCCTTTCACTGGCTTCTCATTTCTGTTCGCTAATTTCTCTCCATTTTCCTCCCTGCTGTTTATTACATTCCCTCCCATATTTCTCAATGATGCCTGTCTTTTCCGTGACGTTGCCTTCCGTCGTTAATATCCTTTTGCACCTTTTAACATTCTCCTCCTTATCCTCCCTGGCTCGTATCTTAAACCCCCTCCCTCTCCCCCCTCTTCTTTCTCTCTCAATTCGCCTCTAGCATTGGTTGACTGAGCTGGAGATCTTTGCCATGATCTTTGCAGCGGCGGTGCACGACTACGAGCACACGGGGACAACAAATAACTTTCATATTCAGACAAGGTAATGGATCATAAAGCCATGCAGGCATGGCACGCACTCAACGATCGATGTTTTCAATGACATTGAGGGGCCTTTAAATTCACACTGAGTTGGCTGCAGTGCAGCAATCACAGTGGAAAAGGCTGGGAGTCCTTAGTCATACGGTATTTCTAAACTATTTGTCTCCATTTTAACTATTTGAACAAATAGAATTTGATTATTCTGTATTTAACCTCCGAAATGATCCACGCATCGGGCTCTATTTAGATGGTCTAATGTGCAAAGCTCCAGATGTGCAGCACATGGGCGTGTCTCAGTCACTTTCTGGTCAGACGGTGTATTTTAAGGGTTGGACTTACTCTGTGAATTAGTCATGGGTGTGTTTTTGTTGAATCATTCAATCAGCCAATCAGTGTCACCTCTCATTCCTTTAAAAGCGGTGCACCTGGAGCACATGGTGGATTGCTGGGTAGATGGTTGTGAATTTCTCTTGTGAGATCAAAGTATCTGTCTGTCTATGATCAATTGATCAATCTATCTAGATGGCGGCCGCTTCCCAGCTGAGGACACAGATATCCTCGTGTGGGTGTCACTAATACAACAGAGATCTCACTAAATATCTGTGGAATATTGTTCAGCCTGTTGTCATCAGATGACAGAGCAGCTGTCTGCAGACGTGGACTCCCCAAGCATCTGATCCAGTTAATGACCATTAAGACGTGTCTCTGATAAATACTAGGATGTGTACAATCCTAACTTGTCACACTCTAGACCCTATTTGTATTTGTAAACTTTTGCATATGTGTGTCATTGTGTACCCACTGAGAAACATACAGTATTACTATCTTGACAGCCAAATACTGCACCATTGACTTTAGACCAGGCTTCCAGTCACTGGGTGCGTTTGATTTCTATGTCGTTTAAATAACAACGCGCCATCATTTTAGACCGACACGCCCAGAGAAGCGCAAGTTCATTTGTTAGTTAGATGGCGAGGAAGTGTGGCGGGAAAATGACAACTGTGCCTGCATCTGAATAGCAAAGACACTTGTGACATGGACTATGTGTCCTGCACCATGGGTTTAAATCATCTGAATATGGCCCAATGTGTGTATGGTGTCGCACTAAGGCTGACATAATAAGCAAAAGCAAAGGTTCCCTTATTGCGCTGTTCCTGCTGTACAGTGGTGACGTGTGCTGTCTTTGACTGACAGGTCAGACACAGCCATCCTGTATAATGACCGCTCAGTGTTGGAGAGTCATCATGTCAGCGCCGCCTACCGCCTACTGCAGGACGACGATGAGATGAACATCCTCTACAACCTCTCCAAGGATGACTGGAGGTCAGAGAGAAGGACACAGACAATAACAGAGAGACAGAACGATGGAAGGGTGTCAGCAAATGGCCATGAAGCACAGATGTCGAGGAGGGATAGATAGGAACGAAAGGTGTCAAACAACAAGGTCAAGCACAGCAATCCCACCAGAAAGGCCTGTGTCACCCGTTTAATGAACCTAAATCTATTTTTTGAATGTAGCAGCTGTTTGAAATTTTCCCTTGAGGGCCAACAACTTTGTGCTAAATGTAACTAGGTGTGGTGAATTAGACTAGACAGTTGCAATCCCATTTTTCATGGCATGAGCTGCAATTTTTAAAGCAGATATTATAAATAGTTGCACAAAAAAAAGGTGTTCCTGCCTTCATGTACGATTTCCAACATGAGGCAGTATTCATTCCTGCTGATTGACGTTTCATTCTGCCTCCGTGCTTCACGTTTCTCTCTGCTGCAGAGAGCTGCGGGCTCTGGTGGTGGAGATGGTGTTGGCCACAGATATGTCCTGCCACTTCCAGCAAGTTAAGGCCATGAAGAACTTTCTACAGCAGCCTGAGGGGTCAGTTCCTTTTCTACTGTTTGTTCCCACTCTTCACTCCTGCAATTTACGCTTCCATTAACCCCATATCAGCCGCCGTTTATCAACCACCTCTTATAGATCAGTGTGATTAACAGCTACATTCTTAATGAGGCGATCGATTTGGAACAAACAATTCATGCTTATTGTGGCCCTGGTGTTGTTTGCTCCATGTGGAGCTGGGGGAGTATTTTTCATCAAATACACTCATGCATACAGAGCAAACATACAGCAGCATGTTAGTACACAACCTCTCAGGCTTACACACATTGGTGTTCTGTCATTTTCCAGCAAAGTTGTGGTGAGGTAACATCAGATGTGTCAGAGATAAATTTATCACAGTTTGCTCTGTAGGCTGTACACACCATGATAGTAACTTTAAAAAACACTACCCACATATAGAGTAATGTTTCATGAAATTCTGTTGTTTTTCTAAAATCCCTGCTTTGCTACGATATGATGAAACAGCTATGAATGCTTCCAGCCCCAACAAGGCAATAATGTCTTAACTGCATTAAGAAGAAACAGAGGTCCACCTCACAATGACTTGTTTTGATTGAGTGTTTTGATTGAGCAGAATAAAAAAAATAGAATAGTAAATATTAAATACAAACAATGAACAAATGTATTTGAACTGTTAATTGAAATGAAATTAAAAAGTCAGTATACCAATAGCATAGTATAATAATATTAAAACAGTGTAATGTAATATAGTAAGAATATGTAGTAGCCGTGTTCAAAAGGAGTACAAAGAAGTCTGTGGAACCTTCCTAGTTCTACTCCTTTATTCTATCCATACAATTTATTTCTAATATGTGTCCCTGTCTGTCAGAGGAAGCTGGTTAGCTGCTCCCAGATCGTCTGGTGCTCCGTTCTAAGTGGCTCCACAGCTAATCGAGCACCTAATGTTTATAGACAAACAAATAGCACACTCTGTTCATGACTGCTGGTCTGAGGTCAGGATGTTAGAGAGCAGAGTGACTCTGAGCAGGTAGATGTGATGGTGACAGTTGTCTGTCATCTCTGTTGATATTTTATTAATAATAAACTCAGAATATCATGTTGTAAAACTGCTTTGACTCCAGCGTTCTACTGTCATGTCCACGCCAACCATTTCTTCCTCTGAGGTTGATGATGTGATCTGAACCTAATAGGAACCTAATAGGTTATTAAAGTTGTGATTTGGTGTCATCTGACATTTTTGGTAGGTTTTCAGCACAGAGTCCCTCTGCATTGCTGATGGCTGGGGGTGCTGCAGTTTGCAAATGGTAGTAAAAGGAGAAAGGACTATAAAGCAAGCTATCATTTGAGTTGATGAGTCACCTGCGCTCATGTAGCAGCACCGCTGACAGCGGGAAGGAACTTGTTGACCTTCACGGTATTATTTTCATTGAGATAATGCATAGCACTCGTTACCTTTAGGAAAGTGCTCTGAAAGCAGCAACACTGAGATGAACAGCATCTTGTGTATCTTGAAATCAGCACCACCCTCCTATATTTGTTATACCTCCATCTACCTCAGGAGTGCTGACTGGTATTGTGAAGCCGCGGTCGAGGGCACACAGACCCATACACATGCATATGTGGACAAGAGATTGCAGTCTGCAGGAGGCTGTAATGCTGAATAGACGGTAATGTGAGGTAATTCCAACCGGCCTGCTCCCAGCCAGCTTCCACAGAGTGTTAAGATCCAATCTGCCGCCAGTGGAATGATGGGAAATTTGAGCCAGTCTCTCTCACCTCCGTTTAACCTTGTGCTGTGTGCGTATGTGTGCTTTTGCGTTTGTCTTTGTCCTTTCCGTATTAGTCAGTCCGTTCAGCTCATTAACTATGATAGTTTGATGTGGTGTCAGGTGGCACCGCTGATGTCTGATTGAGTGAAATGAAGCATTTTCACACGCTGTTCCACCGAATGAAACCAATTAGTGTCAGTGTGGGATGGAAAAAAACATTTGTTTGCCTCTAGTCTCTGGTAGACAAACCATCACAAAGTTAGTGTACAAGCGGGCAGGATGTCAGCAACACATCGGACTTACATCAGCAGTCGGCTAAACCCATGTCTCGTCTTTTTTCATACAAATATGATTCAAGATTCACTTTACTGCCGTTACCCAGGTGTACACATACACATAAAGAAACACAAATCCATTTCTCATCTCTACTGTAAAGACGATGATGATGATGACAATTATAAATAAGCCAATCCGCTGTTCCAAAGGATCCATCAGTATGGTGGTTTAAGATCCTTTTCTGTCCTATAAAAACAACGTACAAAACGACAGTGACACCTTGTTGAACTCTGTGCACATTAGCTTGTTGCATGTCTCACTGCAGTGGTGGATTTATCTAATAGAGAGACATTTCTACCCTGGTGAGACCAATAAATTCTGGCAGTACTGGCGTCATACTAAGCGCAGATGATGTACCCTACAGTGCTAATCAAAAGAACCTGCCGTACTGGAGTTGTGACACTGACACATTCTGTCTTTCGAAGGATGTTCAGTGCCTTTGAAGTTTTCCTGTATCCTCCACCCGACTGGCACTCTTCAGCATGGCAAATTGGTCTTGGCTGTCTGTTTTGTTTCCTCGATGTTTGTTTCCCAGAGGGAAACGAGCTAATGTTTGGACGAGCTGACTGATAACCTGAAATCACTTTCCATAGTGAAGCTCATGTTATTGTCTTGTGTGACTTCCAATCTATCTGCTCTGTTTCTGTAGAACATTAAGAAACACAAGGTGTCTCAAAGTGCTTCAATGTAGGAGTGATGTTTCTTCAGACAATGAGGGGGGTAACAGTTCCTGTCCCAATGTCTTAACCCACATTAAAGGAGTTGTTTTCTTCTTACAGAATGTGCTGATATGTGGGAGAAAGGGGGAACTGTTTAACAACTAATCTCCATTTTATGGTCCCTGTTGGTGATGGATCTGGTAAACAGAGACATGATTGGTTGAAGTGTCTGCTCTCATGAACATTCTTTTCCTACTGAAAGGCATATAACCTCAGTGACTTAACTGTCTTTCCCCCTGAGCAACACTCAACACTGCTTGGCTGTTTGGAGACTTCTCCGTCTGCAGAATAAAACAAACACAAATGCTTGCACCAAAACATTATTTAATCTCTCACTGGAGGTCAAGTAAAGATATCCACCACAGACACCAACAGACTAAAAGATCCCTCAAAAGAAAAGAGACAACAGAGAGCTCAGTAATTTAATTCAAAATGTTACAACATTTGGGTCCAAACAATGTACTCAGTCATATATGTCCAGAAAAACTCCTTCATACGAGTTTTAAATGCAGTTAAAATACAGTAAAGTCCAGTAGTCTACCAAATCTTACTAGTGCTCTAGTAAACCAAGGCAGGTAACATAAATGAGTTCTCAGACTGAATTATAAGACAAGGATTACACAGTAAACTGAGATTTTTTCAGGGTGGACGTCAACCAGACAGCTGTCCCTCTTTTTTAATTGTCTGTGGATTCTCTTCCATAGCATTGACAAGCCCAAAGCCCTGTCTCTACTGCTGCACACAGCAGACATCAGCCACCCAGCTAAAAGCTGGGACCTCCACCACCGCTGGACCACCTCTCTGCTGGAGGAGTTCTTCAGACAGGTGAGCCACGACATACGTATCCGTTAAGTAGCAGGAGTGAGTTTATTGTTCAGTACTATATGACAGTCAGCTCGTTGTAATCCACTTGAGTATGTGGACTCATACAGGACGAATACAGGACAATCAAAGACTAATAACGTCAGTTCCCCATAAAACTCAGTGTTCCTTTGACCGACGACACAGAGAACAAAGAAGGAGCCATTAAGGTTTTAGTCCCAAAAAAGAATACCACTGACACTGAAACCCCCCCCCAAAGCAAAACTCTGTCCCAGGTGAGCCAGGTTCCTTCATATGTTTGTGCTCAGTGTAACTGAGAGCTGAGTAATGTCAATGTTTGTCGGTGATTGTCTGGCTCTTTTTAATGACGTCTTGTCCCTAAAAACCATTTGACATTTGTGACACATGCAGTCATAATTAGAAATGTCAACAAGAGGGACCATCACTTAGCTGGAGCCATGCTGCCTTCGCCTTCCTCCATTATTGAACCACATTGTTCTCATTATCAGATCTGTGGTTATTGTGGCTGCTGTCACGAGGCCTTTGCCTCCTGGGATGTGAGCTGTCAATAAATAGCCATCTCCAAAGAACATCGGCTCCCAGCTCCCTATCACATGTGTTTGTGAGAAATCAGAGGAGAAAATGAAACACGTCCGTGGAACAGAATCATTAGGGGACAGGACAAGACAGGTTAGTGGATAGACATGCCAGTGGTGTGTGTTGTTGTTGCTAGATAGATACTTTGATCTCACAAGAGAAATTCGCATTTCCAACGGCACGACAGATCAGAAAGCAAGAACACTATCAAAATATGGTGAAATCAGAAAGCAGGAACACCATCAATATGGTGAACACTATCGAATATGATGAAGTGGAATAGGTCCAACTTCCAACAGCAAGGTCCATGGTCAGCTTCTGTTCTCAAATCGTTTCCCCCAAGACGTGTTGGAGAGCCTCATGACTTGTGGAAGGAACGATCTCCTCCGTCCATTGCGTTAGAAATTTGGGGATTAATGATATTTCTGGTGACAATATGTGGTGTCCCTCTCCTCCTTGTTTCACATGAAGAGTATTTCTGAAGGCAGTTAAATAAGACAACGTAAACTATTCAGTATGCAGCCATTTGGTCAGGTGTGTTAGTGTTTTCATGAGAATACTCTTGACAAAGCTTATTGTGCTGCCAGGGTGATAAGGAAGCAGAGCTCGGCCTGCCGTTTTCCCCTCTCTGCGACCGGAAGTCCACGATGGTGGCCCAGTCTCAGATTGGTGAGTCGCTACTTCTCCACAACTACACAAACAGGCAGCGCTACAAAAACAGTGAACACTCACACATGTAGGTGGACCATGTGTGTGTATGTACTGTATATACATATATATATAGGAAAAATATCACAAGGCAGCATACAAATAGATTGAACAAAATGTTTAAAAAATATATAAAAATGTGTTGATGTCTGTGTGTGTGTGTGTGTAGTACAGTAGTAGTAAATGGTGGTGTAACAAAGAAAATGACAAATTACTTTAATACTTTGTACTATTACTTTAATACTTTGTACTAAAAGCTCTGTTCATTACTGCATTGTCTTCAATTGATGCTCAGTTTTAAAATCCATTTAAGTCAAGAATATCCTGAAAAATATCACACAGATTGCATTAAAAGTTTAAAGTGTACGTTTAACAGTACATAAGATGACTTGCAGTTTTCTCATCCAACTTCCAGAACAAACTAGTCTGCAAACTGCTCCCATGACTCTTATTACTCTAAACTACTGTCGACCTGGAAGGAGCTGATTAACGTTTTACCAACTGCGTTTTCTGCAGCTTTGGCTGCCACGGTTTATCCTCATCATGCTGTTTGTGTTTCCATTGTTTCTCCCTGTCTGTGTCAGTTGACACTACATTGTGATTTTGCTGGTATCTCCAGGGTTCATAGACTTCATTGTGGTGCCCACCTTCACTGTGCTGACAGACATGATGGAACGAATCGTCACGCCTCTCATCGATGAAGCTTCCCATTCAGGTTTTGCTGGATTTCGACGCTCAAGGTGAGCTACAGCACTTTCTGTGTGCTGAGGGCAAAACATCTCACATGAAGGAGGTCTGTAGCAGGACGGGGACGATGACAGGTGATTGTTCTTTACTCCAGAAAGAAGAAAAAGAACTGTAAGATCTCTCAACCTGTCACACAAATCCTCATAAATTTGAGAGGAACTGTATGCTCAGTGATGGGATTAACCCTTGACAGTGTCTCTGCAATGACATCTAATGGAAGAACAGCAGATGAGTTTTCATGCATAATCCATTTCTGTCCGTGCACCTTTCATCTGACAGGGCCACACACCTTGAAATTGACATTTTAGCGATGCTTCTTGCCCTCTCCCTTTCATTGCTGATCAAGAACAACTGAACAATCACAGGCAACAGCCCACCAAGACAAATAGCAACAGTTCTCTTTAGTTTTTGTTTTTTGTTTTTTTTTAAATTATCTGTCTCACTTTGTTTTTTTCAGTACTAAATAAGATATGTACAATGTGTCATAATCTTCTTTTATTTAACCTTTGTCTGGTACCTACATATAAATGCCTTTGGTATTGCCCCCCATCTCTTCCTTCCTGTCATCATTATCACCAACATCTGTTCATATGACACTATTTCTGTCATTTTTGATCAATTTCGTCATTCACTCTGGTGGGGATGTTCTTTTCTACAACCTGAGGATATTTCAGGCTGCTGTGACCATCCCGACCTTTATAACTACACAGTCATGTTTGTCTTGACACTCCCATTATTTGTGTTTGGTCACCCAATAAGCATAATCTTGGTGAGACGGGGATCTTTCTCTACAGAGACTTCCCAGGTGTTCTGTTAGTCTCACCCAAAATGGTTGTATCAAACTACATTCTCATAGCACATGTAGGAAAGTCCCTGACACTGTTCCACCCTTCCAGCAGAAAATATCAGGTAATAGACACCTCCATTGGTGTCTACAGGGGGTAAAATAGGATCTATGTCGTAACCTAAGTTGGGTAAACTTCCCTCTATTCTCCCAAATATGTAATACATGTGTCATAAGGTGAATGCATCCAAAAACTCCTGGAGAATTGTTTAAACAGCTCAGAGAAAGGTCATTAAAAAGTTTCTGTCAATTACTTAAATGTGCTTATAAAAAAGGTATTAGTACTTTACATTCAGTGATGCACCTGTACATCAATCTCACCCTTCCCATTCCTCTGAACAACCATCATTGGCATCACTCAGTGGACCTCCACGTGCAGCTAGCTGAGCACAAGCCACAAATAATGTTGCTCTTTGTGCTTCCTCCTTGTCTCAGTACACACCTGGGTGCTTACGGGTATTTTAGACTCAGTGTTCGGAACACTTATAGCTGCTTTCTGTCATCTGTAACTGTCTCTCGCTGTCTCTTTCTGTTCTACACCCTGTCTATTTTTCCTCTCAGTCCAACTCAATTATCTCCACAGTTACGGGATGGATTGGCATTTAATTTTCCCACAGATATTATGATCCCCACATGGTGAATGCTCCCGACTTTAATGATCCATCTGCTTTTCATCCAGCACCACCAGCAAGTCACTCATCCACTGAAACATCAGGTGGATTTTTTACAAAATGTGTGTTTGTCATGAGACACATTTTCATGACTCTGATGATCTCTCATTTTGTCAAAATCCAAATTACTTCCTCACTGGGAAACAGTGTCATGTCACCACTTTCTGAAGAGAAGTGCTTTCAAAGAGAGTCATTTTGAAAAGGGACTCTCGGTATAATAATTCAAGACATTGCCAACTGTTAATATAGTATTTACTCTATTCAGTAGTCTGAGTTCTCTCTTGGCTCACACTGCACCTCTCCAAGTCTAATGGAATGCAGCCCAGTACCTCTTATGCAATTGTATAATCAAAGAAATAAGATCTGACATAATAAAGAAATGGAACCTCTGCAGCTGCGGTGTATAAGTTGGCTTTCATTTGTGATTTCATACAAATCTCTTCATTTATTGGATAATATGACATTAACTATAAAACACAAATGCTGAATGCATTGTAATTACTTTACACTTTCTTCAGTAATCTGTTGTCTCCCTGTTAACATATTAAACTACACTCGCAAAAATGTCAGTGGGCTCAGTCCTGATGCTAGTTATCAACTGTTGATGGTGACCATCATCTGCCAACAGTTCATCTAATCATGTTGACTTGGTCGCTGCGTTCACCTCGTTCATTTTCTCTCTGGTTTCGCTGTGTCCAGTCTGAACAGTATGAGCTCGGAGGAGGCGAAGAGGCACAGCGTGAAGAGCATGGGCTCCGACTCGTCGGGCCAGAGCTCTTTGCTGCCGGTGGACATGAAGAACTTCAAGGCGCTGTGGAACGAAGAGGTTTATCAGAACAGGGAGAGGTGGAAAGCACAGGCTGGTAAAGGTACGATACGTTCATACAAAGGTACGGCACGTTAACAGTGGGATCAATATGTCCACGTATCAAAATCAAAGCTGCTATTTGTTTGTAAAATCTCCTGATGAGGAGCCTAGTAATGTCTTGGTGGGTGGTGTGTGTTGGAGGCAATATTTACAGTTCGTGTGGTGGGATAATGTATGAAACGTTCCAAAGTCAGAAATTAATGAGCCTTTATTAAGTGATTGGAAACATTAATTAGCGCTGTGATTCCATCATTACAATGACATTAGGAGACATGTTAATTTATTTTAACGGTCATTTTGGCAGCTGTAATTGGTGCTGCTGTTGAACTGTGCTTAGTTATGGTGTGTTTTGTTCAGCTTGCCCATTTATATGAAAACAAAATTAGGGATGGATGGAACTTCCAAAGTCTTCATACACCCGTACGATGTCTGTGAGAAAAGAAAGCTGCCGTGTATTCGTTCAGAAACACAAACCATCTCAGAGATTTCAGTAATGATAAGCCTCCTCCCATCTGTCGCCATCCCCTCCCCTTCACCTCGCTCCAACTCAGAGGCGGAGGAGAGAGCCAAAAGAGAAGCAGAGGAACAAGCCCAGCAGGAAGAGGCCATGGAGCCTCAGGGAGTCCAAACAGAGCCCAAGCAGGCTGAAGCAAAAGAAGAAAAATCGGAAGGGGAGCCGGAGTCAGCCACGGCCAGCAAACCACCAGATAGCAACTCGGGCGACCCGGAGCCCGGAGCAGCAGCTGGGAGCTCCACATACAAGAATCCACCACTGCAGAATGGTACAGTGCTGGAGAATCACTTGTTGATCAGAATAGGCTCAGAAAGTATTATCACAGTAACAAAGCAACAAATACACTCTGTGACACATGAAGGTACACAATGATGTGATGATAAATACCGAGATTCTACACACTGGTCCTTTAAATTGAATGGAGCATCAACGAGAAAAGTGCTTGGAGAGCGCTGACCTCTTCCAATCTGCTCATTTCCACCCAATAGTATCGTCCCACATTCATTTGATCTACTCTTGATAAAATCCCTGAGCAGGAAACCACGTCGCTGTCACTAATATTCAAATAGTTCAATATTAAAAAATCATTAGCAACCTTGTCACATAAATCATGCAATTTTTTCCCGTTTGTTCTTCATTTTCTTTATTTGAATTGTACAACACTGGGTGGGCTCCAACCCCCGACCTTTGTGTTAACAGACAGTCCACTGCTGCTATTGTGAAGTTCTAGACCCAGATGCTGAAAATGAGAAAGAATCTTTAGAATCTTTCAACAGTTTCCTGGATCCAGATGATTCCAGAACACCACCAACATTTAATCACCTGGTCCTAATTCCTGATAATTTCATTAAAATCCGTTCATAACTTTTTGAATTATTTTGCTAACAGAAGAACAGCCAGCAAAGACATAACCTCCTTGGCGGAGGTAAAAACGACACTGTAAATGTTCAGAACATTGTTTGGGTCGTCTGCTAACACCAAATGAGGGGATGCAAAAAGCACCTGTGGCATTTTAACAGAACACGACTGTTTTCGTTTCTCAGGAGAGTTGTCTGAAGGGGCGGAGTCTCCAGAGAGTGAAGAAAACAAAAACACAAGAGTTGACGGTGAGGTTACCCTCCGCAGCCTGACAGAGAATCCCACAAAGGACTCTGTTTCCTGTTTCAAGACACATCGTGAATTCATTCAGCGCAGACTGGACGTAGAGACGTCACAGTGGTTAGAATGACCCTGCTGAGGGAAGTTACACTGTTTAGCTGTAGTTTGGAAGTATTGGTACAAGGAAACAGGTGTGTGTGTGTGGGGGGGGGGGTCTACAAGCTCATGTGTTAATTTTTTTAAATTTTGTTCCTTCCACTTGGTGAATAACGCTGACTCTGATTTCAGAGGTTGCGATGGAATAAATGCTCTGCGGTGGGGGGGTTCACCACCACACTGCTGCATCTCTGCTCTGCTGATGTTGACCGGAACCTTCTTGTACACATGGGAGCACTCCGACTCACCAGAGGGAAAAGCCATTCGTTGGACTGTTTCGCCCCCTACAGGACACTAAGAAACTGACATCTTTTCTTCCTTTTTTGTCTCAGCAGCCGTTGTAACTTGCCTTTTATGTTTTTGCCATGTTCTTGCGTAAAGAGCTCTACCCATGTGCTTTAATCCTCCTGTGCTCCTTGCTGATGAAGACAAGACGAATGAATGAATGAATGAATGAATGAATGAGTGAGGAGGTGGAGCAGGAATGTATCTGTCAGCCAGAGGACGTCCCGTCTGCTCCCAGTGCTTTAGGATGCTCTGCCGGTGACTTTGGTGAAGTTCAATGAAGTTACAGGGTGACACAAGTGTGTGTGTGTGTGTGTGTGTGTGTGTGAGAGAGAGCCAGATGCACATCAACAGGGACGACTGGAGTGTGTACAGTGAGTGTTCAGTATGTCACAGGTCCTCGTCCACTCTTTCCAAATACCTGCTCTCTCCAGGTGTTTCCACCGTCCGTGTGTCAATGTCCTGTCTGTGATTGCGTCCTCTGTGTACATATTACAGGTTTCTATGAGAATGGCTTCCACAATGCACCAACAGATGCTTTTAGATGAAATGTAGGATATTGTTGTGAAACATCCAAAAATTTGAATGCAGCTTTTGCATTTCAAACATATCACCCACACAAATGCATTCAACTTTTGTAAAATATATAACTCTTTTCTTTACCTTTTTTGTAACGTTCCTGTTGCTGGTCACACCGTCTTTAAAAAAAAAAAAAAAAGAAGCATTTATTTGTCCAGAGACTTCCTCTTGTCGCCTTCTTAGGTGCGTTTCCATAGCAACATGTCAATATGGTCATGGCATTAAAGACAGATCTTGTATGTGTCGAACTTTACTTTGCAGAACAGCTTCACCTCTTGTGGGTCGTTGGTGACGTTCAGTCAATGTTTTGACCGTGTGCTCGTAACACCCCTCCGCCTGTTGACTCCATCATGCGTCTGTGATGGCCGCGCATCCGAGTCCAAACTCTGTCTGCATCTTGGACGTTTGCCAGGTTTTTAAAATCCCATCATGTAGTAATTATACAATGCAAATAGTGCTTATTGTGCATATGTAAGAAACGGAAGCCTCTTCAGTTGCTGCTTCAGCTTTTACTTGTAAGTGTGTATCTGGAGACAAAAGCAGCATTTTTGTCAGTATTTTCAATCCTTCAAATTGTGCACTTTTTTTCTGTTCCTTTGTTTGAAAATTGTTCTGGTGTGATGATCTCAAAAGTTATGGTGCCAACATCAAGTTCTTGGCAAAGCCTGTGGTTATTTTAAAGTCAACTGTATATGTGTAAACTGCTGCGTTTATCATAGAATATACTGATTTCAAAAATGGTCAGTGATACAAATTACTTATTTATGTAGTTGCAAATACTAGAAGCTTGTGAATTATTTTCTAGTCTTTTTTGTTTTAACACGCACCCATTTTTATATGACAGAATGTTCGCATCATGCTGGGATATTTAGCAGTTTATCAGGCAATGTAATGATGCTACTTTCTACCTAAAACTCCAGTCAGCAGGTTGCCGTCTGCTGGCGGAATGTGTGCCTCTATATGTACTCAGCATTTCACCTCCGAGAACAAACGTTGTGATGTCATCAGAGTCTGTGCTGCTCCTGTCGCAGAGATCCTCCCACAAGATAACACGTCGACGTGTGAACACTTTAGTGGCAAACCTGCCGTCTGTTTTAAAGTTTGATGTTGCTGCGTTGGTACTTGTTGCGTTTTCTTTCACCGTCTCTTATTCGTGCCGTATTGAGTCCTACTTTCTTGAACCTTTTTCTTCTTTTTTTGTCTCTCAAGGTGTTTCGAGTCTAAAACGGTTTCTCATTTCGCCTTTCCTCACGTTTTCTTTGTGTCTGTTCAATGTTTGACTCCACCAGCTCTGAAGTCAGAAGTATCTCTGTCAGGAGTATAATTCCTAGCAAAACTAGATTTGCAAGTAGAACAAACACTATTATAACCTGCCTAAATCTTGGTTAAAAAGAATATATTTCTCATGCTACTGTGATAACTAACTGTCTGAATATTTATTAGGAATTTATACCGTCTGTAGTCCGACTCATAGCTGTATTTATGACTTCTAAACATGGTGTTTTGTAATGGTTACTATGGAACTGAATATTTGTTGGTTTGATGCTTTGTTTAGTCTGAATCACTCAATATGACTGATATCAAACTGTTCTGAGGTCAGGTGTGTGTGTGTGTGTCTGTGTGTCTGTGTGTCTGTGTGTGTCTGTCTGTGTGTCTGTCTGTGTGTGTGTGTGTGTGTGTGTGTGTGTGTGTGTCTGAGCGTGCGTGTGTGAGAGAGTGAAAGAAAAATGCCGGAAAATAACATGTATCTCTGATATCCTCACTGTGACCTGCTTTACAGTTGTGTGAATGTGTGTGTGCTTGCATGTGCGTGAAAGACAACCTAAAAGTGATACAGTGGACTGTCCAAAGCAAACAACCTCTCGATGCCATCGTTAAAATTGAAAAAACACACTTCAGATAACAGATAAGCACTTTCTCCACTTTAAAGATCCAAATTTGTGGATGTTGGGTTCACGTGTGAAAGTAGAACAGACTGTTTCCATATTCTGGCTGAAAACAACAACAACACAGGAATGGTTCCCAATCCACCAAGTCCCTGAGCAGAGACAGTGTGTCTGGGGATGT